>UZAF01016654.1:34811-70544 GCA_900617895.1 Haemonchus placei
CACACACACAATCACACCCACACACTTCCTGCAGTAATGAACCTTCTAACTTGGACACACAAGGCTTGAGCAGGCCGAAGCTCATTACTGCAGGAAGTGTGTGGGTGTGATTGTGTGTGTGTGTTTCGCCGGAAATCAATAGCTCCTGTGCTCTTGGACTTGAGTTTTGAACTTGGGGAATGCAGGCGGAGGCTAACTTTAGCGCAAGAAGGACATTGAGCACTATTGTATGCCAGTCGGAGAGCAGGCGTCAGCTGCGCAATCCGTCTGGTGTTCGATATCCATCCGAATATGCGTTAATATCACCTGTCGTCCCGTTGATCATCGCTTTCCTCGAGCGAGCGCCAGTATCGTCTTCATTCGTCCCTGTCATGAGCCAGAGTGGTCCAGTGAATCGTCTTCTTTCCAGGGGCACGAGGTTCAACATTCCTTCCGTTCAAAGCTCACGTGAAGAAGTCTGACCATCGAGTAGGAAGCCGTCCCAGAGTTTGCCTGATGTCCCGAGGGATCCAGTAAGTAACCGCCCTGCTCCAACGGTCATCACTATGTCCGGCCCACTTGATCTTAGATTTCTTGGAGTAATCAAGGGCATCTCTGGCCTTCGTTCAATGACGGAGCTCGGAGCTTCGGATTCCCTTCTGGTCTTGCTTGTATAGGTAAGTTCCGAGCATCGCCCTTTCCAAAGCGCGTTAAGTAACGCTGACAGTATATTCTTCCTGCTTTCGTAGAGTCCAAGTCTCCGAGGCGTACGTCATGGCAGGAAGGACAGCAGTGTCGAAAAGATGTGCACGGAGCCCAGCTATGTCCTCTTCACTACTCCCTCGACATTCATGAATGCTTCCCACGCGGCGCGCTTCCTTCCGCACATCTTCGAAGCTAGGTATTCCACCATCTTGACTTCCCGACCTAGGTACACATAGCCAGAGTATGCGTACATATTCGTTCCATTTAGCGTGAAGGGAGTATCAGGTACCGATCCGTTTTTCATGGTCATCGTCTTCGATAAGTTTAATCTCAAGCCGATCATTCCATAAGCATTGTCCAGCATTCTATCCGCCTGCTCTATGTTCGATGTTATGAACATAGTGTCGTCTGTAAAGCGGAGGTGATGGAGTTAACGACAGTCGACCTTCACTCCCAAGTTTTCCCATTCCAAATGACGCATGATATTCTCGAGAGCGGCACTGAAAAGTTTGGGCGAAATGGTATCGCCCTGCCGTACACCTTTTTTCACGTTGATAATGACTTCCTTATAGAATGGTGAAATCCTGGTCATGAAATTGAAGTGGAACTCACGAAGCACCCTTATATATTGAGTAGGAACACCCTGGTTGCCCAGAGCTTCAGTAACCGCTTCTGTCTCAACGGTATCAAAGGCTTTCTTCAAATCGATGAACGTAAGACATAACGGCATGCATTTTGTACTCTCGTGAGAATTTGATGAGTCTTGTAAGAGTGTGGATATGATCGATTGTACTGAACCCTCTCCGAAACCCTGCTTGCTCGCATAGCAGCCTTTCATCCAATATTCTGCCAATCCTGTTCAGGAAGACCCGAGTAAGAAGCTTGTAGATTACATACAGCAGGCAGATTGGGCGATAATTGTCAATATCGTCTGGATCTCCATTTTTATATAGCAACACAGTCTTGCTAGCATTCCACGACGTGGGCACTTTGCATCTCGACAGGCACCGCGTGAAGAGCCTATATGTTATATATTTTGCATGTTTATTACGGACGGACATGAGAAAACAGAACTAATAGCAACTTCCATGTTCGGTCTTCTTGAAACCTGTGCATATTGTATAATGTTTCTCACTGTTTTGCCGTACAGGTTTGTTAAGGCAGAAACCGCTTTATTGGTCGACGTTTCGACAGATCGTCGTCTTCAGGACCTGAAAGCAGTTCGGAGCTCCTGATCTGTGGCTTACCCGACCGAGCGCCCAAGCGCGCTAGCCCAGTTGCAACAGCTCCCAGAAACTTGAACACTAAAAGATCCCAACCGAGAAACCAACCTGCGGTTCCACCTACTTTGCCGTCCCACTCGATTTCGTGAACAAACAGGGACCAATGAGATACACCATTGACGGTCGTTGGATAAGTGCTGCTCGGTGTTCTCAAAGCCCACAAAAAGAAATGAACGGCAGGAATTCGCTTGTTATGGCAATGCACTCATTTCGGTTGTTCAGCTCCGAATTTCTCTCGGGGATGTGGAAGGCTTCCAAAATCTTTCTAGCACCGATCTCATTCTCGTAGGCTAAGATTTTGCATTTGATATCAAAATCATTGCCTTGATGTACTTCTACTCGATGCTCCCCAAGTGGCGTAACTGGGCTACCGCGCCTTTTACCTGCTAGATGTTCTTTGACACGTATGCCTAACATCCTTCCCGTCTCACCAATATATATTCATTCACAGGCTGAACACTGAATTTGGTACACTGTCCCTCGTTGTGTGCAATCCCCGTCCTTTCCAAATGGACAAATAACGCAGTTATTCGTAGAACATGCACGATCATAAAGTCTATTGCGGATAAGGTGACGTTTGATATTGTCCCTCGGTAGGTTTACCAGGACAACATCATTCGCCAAATCCGCTCGAGCTGTGCATTGTCGAACTTCTGCGCTAATTTTATCCGATATAAATGGAAGTCGGAGATGCATCACATTTTCACGGTTTCTCAGCGAGCACGCTTTTGAGCCTGACCATCTGTGTTGTGTCCCATAGCCATTCAAGGTTGCGATCTCGCATGCTAGCTTACGCGACTCCTCTCGTTCCACCTCGCCTGTACACACTCCTGTAGCCGTTCTGTACATGTTACGAACTACTGCACGTTTCACAGCTTCAGGGCGAGCAGACTTAGCATGGAGTAAGACGTTCTTTGAGCTGTTCTTCCGATACCACTTCACATGATACCTTCCACCTGAGATCTTTATCTGCGTGTTCAGATAAGGAAGCTAACCTTCGTGCGGAACTTCTCTCGTGAAGCTGATATGCTGTGACTGCCGGTTGAGGATGTCAAACAATACATCCATCTCTTGCTGCGTTGATGTCATTACGCAGCAGTCATCGATGTAGCGACAGTACATAATGGGCATGCGCGCTATAACTGGCCTTTCTATCCTGCTCATGAGGCAGATAGCTAAGACCGGTGCTAGCCGCTGACCCATAGCAAGTCCTCGCTTTCGGGAGAAGTACTGGAGCGGGCGTGACTTAAAACATCATTACCAAACATTCAGAAATTAAGGAAGTAGAGGAACAAGCGAATTATAAAGACAATCAACCTCAAACGACTACGAAGCTACATAGCTGAATAGCTTGGCAACTGTCTGAACTGCTTCAGCGGGGGTCAGTGACACCATCAACCATATATGAAAAAGAGCTGACCTCCGAATCCAGACTAATCCGCATGCACATTGTCTTATGAGGGACCAGTGTCAATTGCCATTGTTTGGATCAGCCAACTAACAAATCAATCGCTTTCTGAAGGACTTCACCGTCCCCACTTTCCGAAATAGCCTTATACATTTTTATATCATCTGCGTGCATTTTTGTGACAACATCTAACTCGCTCAACCTACTTAGGATATCGGCCGTGAAGATGTTGAAGAGCACCGGAGAGAGCACACCCCCTTGCGGCATTCCACTCACAAATTTTCTACTCTCAGAGAAAACGTGTCCTATTTTGACCGAGAAAGTTCTATAGAGAGGAACTTTGAGACCCACTCAATGAGAACAGGATGGAATCTTTGCACTTGTAACTTATGGACCATTTTCTTATGTGACACTTTAAAGCTGTGACAGAATGAAAATGTAAAGATGATGAAAAAGGGTGGGATGAAGTCCGAAGTTAAAAAGGAGGATCTCGGTCATTTCATGATCTGCTTAGAGAGCTGTTCTACATTGAACGACGGGACACTTGCCTTGTACGGAAAGGGACCTGCCACCATCCTCAAGAGAAGATTTTGCAAATTGCGCTGCTAACAAGTTGGCCTTATCGTACGGGCGGTACACCACAACATCACCAACTCTTAGACAGCCAATATCACTTTGCCATTATGTTTCTGATTTGACTACTTGTAAAAGTTACGACTGTATTTTGATTGCACAACTTTGTTCTGTTACAGTAATATTTTCTGAGCTTCTGAGAAATCAGTGTGAGTCTTTGCTGAGAAAGCAAAGACTCACACTGATTTGAATGAGACGGCATAAGCTTTCACGTAACGTAGTACGCGATGGTAGCATGAAGAACAACCAAAAGCAATTCATATTTCTCACTGACAGTACTCCTTATTTCAGAAGATCAACCCACATCCTGGCAGGATCTGCGCACAAATTGCCAAAACCACAGGCTGAGTATGATTTGCAATAAACTGGCCGAGCAAGCGATTCCTAACAGATGGGCTCGAAACCAATACTATTATGATCATTTTGCCCAACCGGAAGGAAATTATTCAAATTACGTACGAAACCTTTATTGGTGCTGAAAACCAAGCCAAGAATATTCCTTCCTATAGCCTAGAATAATATACAGCTGGATCAAGATCGTGTTGCGTCTGGGTACATGCGTTGAAATCTCCAGATATTAAGGAGTGGAGATCAAACGCAATCAAATCACTAAGTGCTTCCACAAGCTGCTCGGTGTGAGTCATAACACAAGCAGGGACCCTGTACACAACAATGATCCGAAGGCAAGATAAGTATTGAAAAATATCGGCACATAGCATTTCGTAGGCATCGTTCACCAATTCCTTGAACACTAGAGATACGGCAAGCCTAGCATGAACCAAAAAGACGACTCCTCCTGCCTTTCACTACGGTCACAACTGAGAATGTCATAATCGTTACAAAAAGAGCTCAAAACACATGCTATTTCATGATTGGGTTTGAGCCATGTTTCCGTAAACCAAAGGTGTCGATTTTGCTATTTAGAGCTGTTCTGATGTAGCCCGAGTTTTTCGAAATTGGCATGTCATCCGAGTAAAAAAGTGACGGGAAAACTACCTTCACTAACCTACACTGATCTTTAGAAAGCCTTCCCATTCTATACCCAGTAATCGGATTACATTCAATATCAAGAAAATCAATTATATGACAATCACTTTGAAAACCGTCACAAAAACGCTTGCTGGCACTAGTAGAGCTAGACTCAGCCAAACCACATAAAACAATCGAACGTAATCTCTCAACTTCAGAGAATAACATATTCCGATCAGAGCTAGCTGTGATAACAGGAACATCCCGAATACCTTGACTAGGACCAAAACTCAAATGAACAGTCTCAGTCCCTATATCAGCAGCCAGACTAATTTTATCACAAAGCTCTTTGATTTCCTTTCTTAGGTTATAACTCTCTGCGTGGAACAAGTTCAACTCAGTAGTGATGGATGACTGACCCTCTTCACTGGATCGGCAACCCGCCTGGATTTGTTTATTATATCTACTTCCCCAAGCAGGGCCATCCAGCTACCCGTCTCGCGTTCGCCAGCTCGCATGGATGAAAACACTGCAGCGTCCATGACCAAAACGCACAAGAGAAAAGACCTAGAAAGCGTCCAGAGATCTGATTGATGTAAGAAAAAACAATGATCGATAACAGCACCTGTAGTGGTGGCTTTTCTTCCAACTTCGTACCTTGTCACAAAAGTACTCGCTGTATCGACCAATCCGAAACTCAAAAGGAGATGCAACACACAACAAAAAAAGAACCCAGTAGCGATTAAGAAATGGCAATATTGCAAGAAAATCAATAACCAATAAGAGCACTTGCAGTGGTGGCCCCTCCTCCAATCTCGTACCTTGCCACAAAAGTACTCGCAGAGCACTCTAATAGCAAAACTCAATGCAGCACGAAACAAAAAGAAATCAGCAAACGAGTCAGATTCGGCAACAGCACAAGAAAAATCAATATTTAATAACATCACCTGTAGTGGTGGCGGCTTCTTGCAATTCCGTACCTTGCCACAAAGGTACTCGCTGTGTCGCTCCAGTCCCAACAATTAGCCCGAATAGCTATGCACGAAAAGCGGACAAGTACCAGTTTAATTGTTATAAACAGTTCCGAATACAGACAGACGACGGCAAGCTCCGCGAGAGGCGTCACAAATCGTCCCTCGTAAGAAGCGCAGAGCGCGCGAATGAGCCTAACCAGAGTTCTGACGATAAATGTTGAAAGACTCTTCAGATGTTCTGTGTCGCGAATGCGATCATGAATCTGGTCAGGTTTGAAGAAAAATTTAGGTGTATCTATGTTTCAGTAGTCTATATTGGTAATTCAGATAGATCAAGTGACACGACACCTTCCCGCGCAAAATCGATCGTCTTGTGTATATAAACTGCAATCCACGCTGGCAGGGAATAGTTTTGATCCGACACGATTTCTTCCTTTATTGGCGTCATTGCTCTTGTTTTTTTATGTTCAACTACGACTCAAGTTTTCTACTGTGGACAATTCAAGTATTGTATTGCGGGTTTAATTACCCAAGTTTGAGTTTGAGGTAAACGTTGAATTCGAGCTGTGTTGTGTAACCAGTATAACACCCGCGTGGCACACGGTTTGGTGAATGCGAGCAGTTTGGTGAAAACACAGGACAGCGAGATATGGTACATCGGTGGTTCAGTGGTAGAATGCTCGCCTGCCACGCGTGCGGCCCGGGTTCGATTCTCTGCCGAAAGAGTTCAACTCTTAAACGACTTTCTGCTCACTGTCAGTCTTACAAAGGAACGACTTCTCCGCTTTGGAACACGCTATGTTTTGACGGAACGACTCTACGAAAGTCGCTTCCAAGGAGACGAGGAACTGGCGAATCAAAGGGAGCAGTGGTTGCAGATTGAAGATCCCCAAGTGCAGGTCAAAGAGGTTATGACCATCATTGAAAGGTTGTCCAACGCTTGGAAACGACCATGAAGGAAATAAAGGAGTATATGGCAGCTGCAGATCGTGAGCTCAAGTCTAACAGTCAGCAACTGGAAGCGGCAGATATACTTACAAAGAGCATGCAGGCCGGGAGGATGAACTAAGGATGATACCGAACAAGCCAAGTGATGATAAGATAAAGATGCTTCACGAAAGGCTCACTGCCTTGGAGATGACCCAAAAACCTACAAAGCCTCGAAAAGGCGAATCGCTGGCATTTCAAGTTGATGTTAATAAGGGACGCACGGTCGTCGTACAGGAGAGTGTGCAAGTTGCGGAAAGGAAAGAAGATTCGAAAAAGTTACTTCCTGCGCAGGTCAAAGAAAGGGAGGGTCGAAAAGCTACCTCGAGCGAAGAAACAGACGAGCAATATTTCGGACGCTTGGTTCTTGAAACAAGTGAAACGAAGCAGAAAGCAAAGGATCGTATGCTGTTATCGAGCGTTGAAAANGCAGTCGAGAGACAAAAGCCATCGGAGGACCGTCAGAATCAGCTACAGAGGAAAAGAACTTCCAGCGACAGAGAACCAATCGCCATGGTCTGTTCGACTGAGCCTCCGATTAGTTACAAAAAAGGCAGAATTAGTGTGACAATTCATCCAAGTGTAGAAAGTCGGTCCAAAGAATTGTGCCGAGGAATCTATGCGATGGAGTCTGTCCTTTCCAAGTACCCCTACAGGAAAATAGTCCAGTGGTCTACGGGAATTCAGTCAAGAATCGAATGCATCTTCTGTGGATCCATGGGAACCCATGATTCGGACTCGTGTCCTACAGTCGTTGTATGCTGAGAGGCTGCAACTAGCCATGGCCGCCGGCAGATGCCTACGGTGTTTGAAACTTCACAAGGGTGCATGCACGTCAAAAGAAGACGGCTGTCGGTACTGCCGGCAACTTCACGAGACTCCGTTCGAAGACATCATACCGCTGTATCGCCACCATCGTGCCCTTTGTCCGGTGCCCGACGCTAAAAGAGATCTACGTGAAAGAATGTCGGTAAAACGAAGAAAACTAGTGCAAATGGAATGTGACCGGGCCTCTTCGTCAAGGGCCGGAATGTCGCGAACGCGACCATGAATCTGGTCAGGTTTGAAGAACTTTTTCTAGTATTAAATCTACGTGTATCTATGTTTCAGTAGTCTATATTGGTGGTTCAGATACATCAAGTGACACGACGCCTTCCCGCGCAAAATCGATCGTCTTGTGTATATAAACTGCAATCCACGCTGGCAGGGAATCAGTTTTGATCCGACACGATTTCTTCCTTAATTGGCGTCATTATTCTTGTTTTTTATGTTCAAGTACGATTCAAGTTTTCTATTGTGGACAATTCAAGTGTTGTATTGCGGGTTTAGTTACTCAAGTTTTAGTTTGAGGTAAACGTTGAATTCGAGCTGTGTTGTGTAACCAGTATAACACTCGCGTGGCACGCGGTTTGGTGAGGCGAGCAGTTTGGTGAAAACACAGGACAGGAGATATTCTGGTTTGATCGTATCGGGGCCGGGCGCTGTACATTTATTCATCGAAGCAATAGAATGCCGGATTTTGGAGGGGAGATTCGAAGGGATGACATATCCGTCTTGCCTAAGATGGAAGGTAGACAGGTAGATGTGGCTGTCGAAGAGCTGTCGCCGAGTAGAAGTCGCATGACCTTTTCCATTGCCCTTCGAGGTGCAGTCACTGTTCCGTCAGGACGATGAAGGAAAGTCATCTTGGTCTTGTAATTGGGGAAGCTTCGTCGGGCTTTGCGTTTGCTCTGTCCGACCTCTGCGGCTTCGTCCATATCTGCTGCACTTCACTCTTTCAGACTTACCTTTATCGCTTCTCTGCATAGCTTCGCAAGTTCAGACGTTTGCTGATGATTGCATGTACATGTTATGCGCCAGCGTGGACTCGCGCGAGTCCACGCTGGCGTATCACATGTACATGCAATCATCAGCAAACGTCTGAACTCGCGCGAGTCCGCGCGAAGAGAGTCGTCTCTTGGCTACTTGTAGCTTACGCTTACCTAGCACCACCGTGAAGATGTTCGACGAGTCGGTTGTAATCTTCATCGATGTGGTCGATGACGGAATCTTCCCATTCACTCGCAGGTGGTTCCAATTGATGGAGGTCTTGGAACTTCGTTTCCTAAACTTCATCTCTCTCTCCAGCCTTATGCCCTTCTCATGTATCCCATTCCGTGAGTCCCAATGTGGTAGTCTTCAGCCGTTCTTCTGGGGCCAATCTTGGCGTTGAAATCACCGACGTCGAAGAAAGTGCGGTCTCCTCTGTAGAGCTCTCCAGATCCATATGAAACTCCTCTTCTTCGCAGCTCGATGTTTGTGCGTAGGCAACGAAGGTGGTTAGAACTGGGATTGTCATGCTTTCGTACGAATCATGTTCATAGTCAAGTGTGTATTGACGAGGACATCTTCCCCAGCGACGCCCCTGCTGTCGCATATTTCAGGAAACAGCTTTTCTCCAGTCTCAAATACAGTAGCGGCGATGCCCTCTCGCCTCGGTCAGTCCGATGAAGTCGTACATGATCTTCCTAGCTATACAAACTTAAACATTAGCAGGCCTTCTATACAAACTTCCGATGCAAGCGTCCGTGCGGTGGAAGTGCAGATCGCCATCTTAGTCCTTTTCCTTTTGGGCAGCCCGTTTTATCCCTGAGATTTTAGCAGCTTCTCCCGAGCGATCCTACCAGACCCTACCGTATCAGAGGAATTAGGCCCATTTCTATTACTGTTTTTGGCGGGTGCTCGCTAACCGGCTGGGATTCTTCAGTGAGAGAGAACCCTCTGTGAAAGGGTATCAGTAGAATATGCGTTGGGTAAAAATAATAAAGTCTTCTGGCATTAATCAGTTCCAACTAAAGGATGCGTCCCCCAAATTCGAAGTCAGCATCGTAGTAGAATAATGAATGCATGTAGATTTTTTTTCGAACTCGAACTCGCGATGAGAAAGAACTCGCGATATGTGATAAGAAACAGGCTAACCTAGTTATAAAAAAAGGCAGCGAAAAAGACAAAAGACGAAAACTCTAATCCTCATTTTTTTACGGAAGATTTTGGAGGATATTGCAGTCTAAAAAGGTGGATGAAGACCGTTGACGAAATCGTCGGAGAGAAAGAGTTCTGTGTCTCGGAAATAAAACTGGGAGGGGCAAGGAAAGCGAGTTGCTAAACTTAAAGAATTGAAATGATGTAGAGCCAATAAAGAAAACGAAGATGAATATGGGAAAAAAATGAAGAATATAGAAAACTTGTATTTGGTTATAAAAAAGTGGTAGGTTGAGTCATGAGTCCTCGGACAACTTGGCAATGATAATACTTATCTTACAATTTTTAAACGACAGTAGCGAATCATTTGAAATATGCCTCATTCGCATCGATGGTCTTCTGTCAATGCTTGGGCAGATCCTAGATGCCCTTGCTTTAGAACGCTGGGAGTTGGCCTTTGGAGAACTGTTCCAGTGCCATTTTGATGTCGTTGCGGATTTGAAACTCCTGACCATCCAGATGACGTTGAAGATGGGGAAAAAAGTGGTAGTCCGTGGGATCCAAGTCTGAGGAGCACGGTTGGTGTGGTAAACTTGTCCTGCCGAAATTCGGCACTTCAGTTTTGGTCGTTCTTGCAATGTGAGGGCGAGCGTTGTCGTGCTGGAAGTAAACTTTGTGCTGCTGTGGACGTGTAGCTTCGGGATTCGCCTTCAAATTCCTCAGTTGCGAAATGTTGACGTGTGCGGTCACTGTGCATTCTTCGTCTAGCATCTCCCATTATTCGACACCGTGAACGCTCCGTCAGAATCAAACCATAACCTCTTTGGCTTGTACGTTGGTTTTGGGGGAGTCTTCTGCAACCGCACCTTTGTCAATCCATTGAGCACGCCGGTGAACGTTAGAGTAGAGGTTTGACTTCGCATCCCTGGTGACCAGGAACTCGAGCCACGTGTGGTGCCTTTGAGCGTGAGGAGAGAATGTGCCGCGTCGTCGCGGCGGTCTATGTCATACTGCTCCAAAGCATGAGGCATTCATGGACCGAGCTTTCGCACCTTGTCGATTGACTTCAATCCACGAAGAACTGTGAACTAAATCCTCAAGAGTGACTGCCAGTTCACGAGTAGTTTGATAGGGATCGGCTCCCACCTGGCTCCGCAGCACGTCCAAATCCAACTCCGTTGGCATCCCGGACGGTCTTCACCTTCGATGAAATAGTCGCCCGATGCGAACTCCTAGTGTCACTTGTAAATTGTACACGTCCTGATTGTGAACGCACTTTATACCTCTATCGATTGCCGCGGGTTCATGGTTAGATAAAAAAAGAAATATGATGGTGTTGCGGATGTGGAGTTGCGACTTCTTGAAATCATGAGGCACAGTTGAGGGAAAGGAAAAAGTTGGGTGCATTTTCTAGTGTGCGTTTGGAAGAGCTTTTTATGCTCTATCTAACAGTGTTACGCGCGTTTCTTTTTTCATTTTCGTCTCCTCTTTCCCGAGTTGTGATCGCTAGAATTCATCACTATCACATTGTCCGAGGACTTATGACTCAAGCTAATATAAGGTTCTAAAACGAAGGACAATGCGAAAACCGGAGAAACAGTAAAGTCAAAGGGAGACAGAGATTCAGAACATGAGGTGCTATGGAGTGCCGTCCGAAAAATGGTTAACTTGGTAATGCTTCATTTAAATCCATATCAAAGCTACGAAAGGCAGTGCACTACAATACTGCTACTAATTCGTGATTACAATTGACAGTTTCGCCAGGTTAATCCGTTTCCGTTCGGAGTCCAGAAACGCGAAAAAAGTCCGCTTTAACTAGCTTTTTTGCATTGATCACCACATCCACAAAAAATAAAAATTGGATCTCGCAGCATCACTAAATCGCCAAATTTTCAGACATCTACATCACCAACTTGTTCACAGCGATCTATTCTGAATGAGAGACCAATGTATAAACCCTTACGGGGAATCCCGTCACATAATGAATTTTTGATCTTCTTATAATTTGCAGCTTCATTTTCGCGAAGATTGAAGAGTGAGTCTCTAAGTACCTGAGGTGTTACCTGCGGTTATAGCATCATCACAAACCCTCCACTTCGATTCGGAATATCGTTTTCAGTTTTGAAAGGCATATTTAATGCTTCAAGGAAAGCGACATAATCTCATTACTCTCTTCAGAGACTAGTGATTTCAACTCGCAATTTTCCAAGAATTCGCTAGTTCTTTTCGGAGTAGTTTTGCGTTCATCAAAGGCTCTAGTCATGTGATTCAAGAAATACATGCTAGACGAGGCGCAATTCAATATGTGGTCAAACAAATTTTTATTTCAACATCATAATTCATATCATATTAGTTTTCGATTGATACACCTTTCACTATTGCTTCTAGTGTTTATCAGCTGTGATCAGCAGTGCTGAATATTTTATTGTGCCAGCACAATAAACATTTCAATATTATCATTCGGACATTCTCACAAACAAGGCAAATATTGAAAACGGCAAATAATGTGTGCAGTATCTAATCCGGAAGCCTTCATCCATGTCATCTATGGCAGTAGTCTTATCCGGCCGTGACTTCGGGGCTTTGAATTCATTCCGCCATTTGATGTTCGCTAGCCATATGCTGTTTCTTCCGAAGAAGGCGATATTTATGTTTCTTAATCTAATGGTGGAATATCAGTTGGGTACGTACTAATTTTGTTTGCATTTTCAAATATAATTTATCTAAGAATGCAGTGCCTACTTCTGGTTTAGCAGTCTGCTGTTCAGGATGCTCTATAGAGCGGTGTCTCTAGTAGAGTGCTTCTTTCATGAGCTCTCCAGACTAGAATTATTGTCTCTTCAACGTTCCTTTAAATTATGATAGAAACACTGATTTCACCGCCTTCTAGGTGGAATACGTCGTTCATTCTACAACATTACACGAGCCTACCGCGAATACGAGGGGGAAATAAAAAATGATCTCTATCAGCAATTTCATTGTACTATTGACGACAAACCTAGAACATATTTATATTTTGTCATTGGAGATTTCATTAAAAAATTAAGCTGTGATCGAATTGGACGTGCGAGAACAACTGGACCGTCCGCTTGTTCTGACAATGAGTAACAAAGTAACAGCAGCAAACGACTAGCTTCATTCTGCTAGCAAAATGCGTTTATCGACTTGGATTACAATTTCTGGACCATAATAATTTTGTTAACATATTTATGGCGCACCTTTACTTGCGCCCGGCTGTTTTGCTATTTCTGACATTTTCATCACTTCCCCTCTGTATTTTCTTTATCGTCACCGTGTTCTGCACTTTGCTTCTCGAAACGATCAACTGCAATCTTTACGGGACTTCTTGCGCTACAATCACGAGCAACCGCTTGACGGCTAGGCAGCAGCAAAACCTCCACAGCGGGGCGTAGCATCGTGAAGCTGTCTTTCATTCACATCGCGACACGGCCGCCGACCAAGAATGACGAATAAGCAAGTGAAAAACAGGCGCAAAATAACACAACACCACACAAAATACTACTTTACAAAACCAACAAACCTGGTACGCTCAACAACACAAATAGCAATGCGATCACCCATCTGCAGATCCAGCTTCACACAACATACGACTAGCCATTCAGAAAATCCATGTAGTCGAACCAGGAGATAGTGTGCGATATGCGGAAGCGGCTACACAGAATCGAGAGCGGATGGCGGTGCAGGAAATACCACGCAGAAAAGCGAACAGAGGTGCATGAACAGTTAAACACGGGCGCAGATTAGACGAGTTGGCTGGTGATGTAATGACAGTGAATATCAGACGGTAACGGACGAAGCTGAGTGACGACCGGGCGTTAATGACGTAAGGAGGAAGAGGCACATCTGAAAACGAAGACGGCGGGCTGTCCATGATACCACCTGCGCCACGAGTGCAAGATGACTAATTCTTCGCTTCTTGGTCGGAGTACCAGCACAGTTAACAGTATTATGAATCCCGCGACAGTTATGCAGATGAAGGTATATACGTTAGCATCGTGCTCCAAGCGCAGACAGCGACTACACAGGTGCTGTTCTGAAAGCCGCATAGCTCGAGCTCGTATTTCTAATTGTTTCTATCATCCAGTGATAATTTTCGGGCATCATCTTTATCCATTTTATGGTTGCGGCTGCTTTATCACTTAGGCTTTCCTTCGGTAGCACCATTTTTCATAGTATTTTTTTCGATTGCTGTAAACAAAGGTGTCGGACATAGCACAATATTCTTAGAAATTTTCTGCGTTCCCTAATAAACGTGGGAGCGCTATCTGTGGAGGATTTTGAGTAGCAAGTCATGCTAGCATTCTTTACATTCGAATTCCCGCTATCACTTACTCTGATCTGCGCGCTTTCTACAGCTAAAACGTTTTGTTTTTGCTGCGACTGATGCGAGCTTTCTTCGAGATTTTGCTCCATGTTGTTTTAAGGGTCTGGCATAGATGCTGGGACTGATAATTTTTGCTAACACAATTTCCATCATTTCTTATCTAGAGCAATTTGTGCTCTTTTTCCCGAAGTCGACTTTAGACGCTGTGAGCAAATCTGCAGGTTCTAAGAAGCGGCGTCGTGCTGTATTTCGGCTTCAAGAGCCTGGAATCCCTCTTTATTTCCTTTTCCTCGTTTTTTTGTGCCAGCGCACTCCCTTGTATTTGGTCTAGTATCGTCCGAATTTCATTTCGCAAAGTATCGATCAAGGGAATGGCGTTTCGATCGCAGCAATTGTTTATGAACAAAAGGACGCATTTCCTCCCGCATTTTGGAAATATTGCGGGTCGTTTGCGAGAGGGCGGATTGTATACACTTGAGCCTTCAAACTCATAGTCACGCGCTTGAGACTCGACCTATGAAAATAGGCATTTTCTGGAGATTGCTTTAGCTTCAGTTTTCGCGAGAAGGTTATTAGATGTTCGGTAATGTGGAGGGTTATACTTAGCCACTCGCCTGGTTCTCTGTTTAGGCTATGAAGTAGGAAATAGCAAACGGGCTCCAATGCAGCAGAACAGAAAATAGCAAACAGGCTCCGATGCAGCAGAACAATGTGCTACATCTTATTTCTCGAAACGTGGTTTAGTGAGATCAGTGCAATCTTTATCGGAACTTACTGCGCTGCAATCACGAGCAACCGCTTGCCGGCTAGGCAGCAGCAGAAAGCCTCCACAGCTAGGCGTGGCAGGCGGTCTTTCGATCGCATTGCGACACTTCCTTAGAATTTGGCTAATGTGCCAGCGAGTCTCTTAATCCATCAATCTAGGATAATTGATACACAGCTCCCTGAAAACCTTGTCTTGAAACTTGAAAAAGTATAGCGATGATAACTCTTCTTAATGTCATCCTTATCTGCTCTCTTCGATGGAGGTTTGTATGAGACTTATCGATTTGATCCCTTGTTGTCTGTGATATACACCTTCCAATCATCGATTCTCTTCTTCACTCATTTCCCTTCCCAACCGCTAACTTCTAACCTTTTACTTTCACTAATTACTTTTCTAAGCACCCACCTGTAACACTTGTCGTAACGTTTTCATTCGTCCCATTCGCAAGCCAGAGTAGTCCAGTAGATCATTCTCGCTCAAAGGAGATGAAGCGAAGCCATTGTTGGTCTAGCGCTTCTATGGAAAGTCCGATCATCTAGCTGCGGATTTCTCAGTGTTAGTTTGACGTCCCAAAGATTCATTCAATAGCCAACCTGGTCCAGCGGTCATCACAGTAATGCAAAACGTGTCCGACCCACCTGATCTTGGTTTTCTCAACGTAAGCAACGGTATTTCTATCGAAAAATTCCTAACGTCTTAATTTCTACGGCGCGATTTTCTCATCCCGCTTTCGTAGAACCAAAGTCTTCAAAGCGCGCGTCAAAGCAAGAACGGCAGCAGTGTCGAAACGTTGGCGTCGAGCAAGATAGTCTATGTCTCCTTCACAATTCCCTCAGTGTTTCGTATGCTCCCCACACCTCTTCTTCCATTCAGAAGCTAGATCGGTCATCATGTTGACTTCTCAACCTGAATACGTAAATAGAGCAGTCAAAGATACTCGTTCTCGTAGCAATGAACCAAATTCTTATAAAGGTCATTCTCGTTAGGTTTTATCTCAGTTGACTTTTCCAAAAGCTTCTTGTCTTTCTTGTGTACTTTCCAGAGCTCTTTGCTCTTCACTTTTATTGGTGGGCTTTCGGGATATAATGCCTTCGTCAGACCTTAATTACTTACAATATATTGCTGCATACAATCAGTTACTATCAGTTGCAATACAAAACATCGAAACATACCAAGTCAACCGGAAATATTGAGGGAAAAAGGTCAATGGACCTGTCGGCGGGAATCTTGAAGGGAAAATGGACGCCGCTCTTGTTCTGAGGCGACTAGGAATTATCACGTAATCAGTCTCGTGGGTCACGCATCTCCTCTTTCGCATTGATTTCCGGCTTGATGCGGTGTATTTCCCGTGCCTCCGTGATTTTCCTTTCCAGTGGCCGTACCAGATATCTATGCAAACCCTCACATCAAAGCATGGAGCGTTTTCTTTCTCGTGCCTAAGTGTACGTTGCCTGGAAAAACTGCTGTGTGGATAGGCAGCGGGATTAGCCAACCTCTTCTATGTTCATCCAGACGAATCTTCAGTGGTCTCGCTGTCTTTTCTCCACATCCTCCGCATTGAGTCAAATAGACAGTGCCCTGGGTTCACAGATCTTTTCAGAAGTGCAGTATCGACAAGACTGTTCGTGGCACCGTCTTTCGTAAATTCGGGATGATGTTAGGAGATCCTTCAGTGGGGAAATATACCGCATCAAGCCGAAAATCAATGCGAAAGAGGAAATGCGTGACCTACTGACAATGAGACTGATTACGTGATAACACTTTGTCGCCTGAGAACAAGAGCGGCGTCCATTTTCCCTTCAAGATTCCCGCCGACAGGTCCATTGACCTTTTTCCCCCAATATTTCCGGTTGACTTGGTATGTTTCGATGTTTTGTATTGCAACTGATAGTAACTGATTGTATGCAGCAATATATTGTAAGTAATTAAGGTCTGACGAAGGCATTATATGCCGAAAGCTCACCAATAAAAGTGAAGAGCAAAGAGCTTCGAAAAGTACACAAAAACGACAAGAAGTCTAAATGAAGCTCAGAGATAGCAGCATTTTAAAATATTTCCAAAAGCTGTCAGATTAGCCGATCATTGAGTATTCGTTTTGTCTGCTTGATGACGATCTGCGTGGACCAAGCATCCGAAAAAAACGTATTACATTCTCGAAAGCAGGCATGAAAAAACTATAAAAAAAGATGGTACCGCCTAACCCCTCTCACCGTTCACCGTGACTTCTAGGATGAGGAAGAGATTCTGGTTGTGAGATTGTTGTAGGGCTCATGAAATGTACTGCCTTATTGAGAAGGAACATCCAGATTGCTCAGAGCTCCCATTACCGCTTTTGTTCTCGACGGTATCAAAGGCCTTCTCCTAATTATGAGTGTGAGACCCTAACAGATCCCTGTACTCCAACGGGTTTTGTGACAGTGTGGGTGTGATCATTGTCTTGAGCCCTCTCTAAACCCCTGCTCGAACGCATGACTTTCCCTTCATCTATTACTCTGAAAATTCTCTGAAGGATGTCTGAGGGGAGACTGGACGAGATCTGCAAAGAGTGTCTGGGCTCCCTTTTTAACGACGTGAGCACCTCGCATTCTGACAGATGACACGTGTAGAGCCCTTTGACGATAACTAGCGAGAGGCTCTCAAGGAGCTGGATATAAATGAAATGTCTGGACCGGGCGCCATAAAATACTTCGGAAGCATGTCGAACTCAGGGATGGAGAAATGAAGGAACGTTTTATCCTTCCTTCTGAAGTGGTAGGTAAGGCAGATGTGGCGGCGAAGAGATCAGAGTAGAAGTCCTAGGTAACCTTCTCCATCTTCCTTTATCTCTTCTCCGTGTAGCTTTGCGAGTTCGCGCATTTGTAGATGATTATATGTTGCTCGTGCGATTCCACACTAGCGTGTTAGCTTAAAAGTCCTCTACGAAGGCGTTTCTTGACAACTTGTAAGCTCCCTGTTTTCCTAGCACTATCGCAAAGTGTCAGACGAGCCTTTTCCTCAAACAATATTGCCGATGGGGGAAGCTTCCTAATAGACTCGCTAGGGGAGCAAAAGTTCTCATTTTAGACAGACTAGTTCCGTTTCCTTGTCTATGCAGCTCTACCTCCGAGCACTGAAAGAAAGAATATCTCACCGAGGGAACGATGGTCTAATCCATGTAGAACTTTGGAATGATAGCGAGGCCAGCAGGCAAAACTTTCGATAGATAATGAGGTGACTTATTTCATTCTGGAACTGTCCACCAGGTGACTCCCATGTTTATCGCGAATGAGAAGACTTCTGGAACTGCGAATTGCTGTGGATGGTGTTAGTAGAAACGATCAACTCGGACAGTCTTTCACGCTGCTTACTCCATTTCGTTCCTTCTTCTAGATCAAATCCTGACACTAAGAACACGAACGACGGCACCGAAGAAAGTATGGTCCCATTCTGTAGAGCTTTTCTAGACCCGTATGAAACGCACCTATCTTGTTTGTTTCCTAACACGTTGACGACGGGAGTGTTTTTCGCTTGCGCGCCCACGGGATGAGACAGTTTGAAAGCGCTGACTAATCGTCGGTCACCATTGACCGACATCGTCCCACTGGACAGACACAAAATTTAGTTTATTAAGGAATAAGTAAAAAGCTATTATTCGTGAGAAACAACTAAAAACTCCTGGGAACAAAAGAAAAGTTGTATTTTGTTAAGATTTGGGTAAATATCCTAAATTATGGGGCTTTGTAGACCATTTCGGCGTATGAAGCTTTGAAAAGTGAATTGTCATAGAAGGTACTATTCAAACGTTCGGCGGGATTAAGATTAGAGTGAAGGCGCCAATTGTTGGAAGGAGTTCAAATAGGTCGTGGATAACAATAATCCCGGGTTCTTCTAGAGTCCCAACACTTATCGTGAACATGGGTTCTATGGCCGATGATGCTGATGTCCTGTGATGTCCTGGAGAGATGTTTCTACGATTTACTGCTCGAGAGCGACGCCGAGGACTTGTATGAACCTGAGGAGGAAGGATTGGTTCCTGCGGCTGTGCGGGATCAGGAAGACTTTGATACAGATGTTACCGACGAATGTAATAGCGACAGTGACACGGAAGATAATATCTGGACTGACGATGCATTCTGCAACGATAAATGGATTTTCAGCGAGCCGACAGGAACACATCAAGATGTGGAATACTGTGAAACCCCTCTCAACTTTTATGAGTTGTTCTTTTCCGAGGAACTGCGTGAGATGGTTGCGACACAAACGAATATATATGGCCATCAGAAGAGTTATTCGTGGAAAGAGACAGATATTGAGGAACTCAAAATATTTATCGGCCTCTGCTTGAAAATGTCGCGGTGTCCCTTGGACAACCAGAGAAACTATTGGTCCCTAAAACCTAGAAATTTAGCGAGAAATGGACATTCCATAGCCGGTGACATTATGGTTAGGGATCGATTCGAACAGCTCCAACGAAACCTCCATTTTGCTGATAATAGCGAGGCAGACAGGAGTAACAAGTTGTACAAGTATCAGCCAATTTTTAACTACTTGAACGCTAAGTCCCAGAGGATGAATAAACCGGAAAAGGAGTTGTGCATCGATGAATCTATGGTGCCTTTTCGCGGGCGAGTTTCTTCTGGCAGTATAGTGGAGCCAAGAGGCACAGGTTTGGGATCAAGCTGTTTAAGTTGTGTTCCAGAGCAGGCTACACGCTGAAAGTAAAGGTCTACGCCGGGGGAAATCCAAAGAGAACGAGGACTGTAGCTGAGAGCGTTGTGATGGAACTTATGGTTGGATTTTTGAAGCAAGGCAGGTGCTTGTGCACCGACAATTGGTACACGAGCTTACCACTGGCCCACAGACTTCTGAAGAAACGCACCGACTTAGTAGGTACATTGTGAAGGAATAGAAAAGGCTTACCCTCTGCGCTGAAAGACAAAAAGGTGAAACGAGGAGAACTCTTCTACCAGCAGAACCAAAGGGGAGTGCTGATCCTAAAGTGGAGAGATCGAAGAATCATCCATTTGCTTTCTACCAAACACGATGCACGTTGCCAGCCTGATGGGAAACCACTTGTTGTTGCCGACTACAACATGATGAAAGGCTTTGTGGATCTTAGTGATCATATGGCGGCTTACACGCCTTATATGAGAAAGACGGGCGAGTGGTGCATCCGACTATTTTACCATCTGATCACCCAAACGGCTTTGGTTAATGCTTGGTTCCTCTATTGTGAGAAGGTAAAAAAATCAAAATCAACTTCTTCAAGGATCAATTGTCGATGCTCTCATTTATGACATCACTGCACCAGCTCCTACGACAGGCCATCATCTAGAAGAAAGCTTGTTTCAGATCCTCGAATGAAGTCCAAGGATAAAAGGTTCTGTAAAGAATGCTACAGCCTTATATCAAGGACCCATGGCAGAACAGTAGCTAGAAATACTGCAAAGAAAACCAAAACAAAGTGCGATAAATGCGATCAATTTTGTTGCCTTGAATGTTTTCAAAGTGTCCATAATTGTTGAGTTTGGTAAATGACTCCAATCACGTTAGCTTTTTAATTGTAATCTGATATGATGTATGACTCTTCACTTAATACTTAATATTTCCATAAAAACCTTAGATTCAGAAGGATCACAGGTCGACGCTAAATTTAGTGAGCTAATAAATAAATGTAAAGTTTGAAACGAAAAAAACCTGAGTTTCTCTTCATTCGGATGACTTACAGTACTGCCGGTCACCATTGACCGACATCGTCCCACGAGACAAACTGGCTGTCGGTCAACATTGACCGACATTGTCGTCAACGTGCTAATGGTGGTGCGTAGGCAGCTAGGAGTATTAGGGCAGAGGTTGAGCCCAATCTTCTCATCCCCAGACGTCCAATTCGGTTGTCAGGATTTCGCACGAATCGGTCTTCATGGCTCACTGCGTTAACGAGTCCTAGCCCTTAGCTCAACGTTTCACACAGTGGGGCCTCCGGAGTTTGAGATGTTACTTGAATGAGAAGAGATAAATGATGAAAAATGATTGAAGGTGGAAACACTGATGGGGAATTGTGAGGCGCCAAAAAAGAGGGGAAACAGGGGACTCTACGCCCTTTGGAAAACCATTTCCGTTGATCTCGTAAGAATGTGTATTTTTGCTAAAGGAAAACATAGATGGACTGCACTGAAAACAGTAACGCAGGTCGACCAGCCATTTCAAGTGAGTCCTAGGAAGAAGGCCTGTGCGTTGCGGAACACGCAGAAATTCACGCCTTTCTCCGGTAGAGTACCAATGAGTGTAAATGAGCATTGATCTTGTAGATTCGCTTTTCAATGAACTCTCTGACAAAACGTATAGGACGCTTGTCGTAAATAAAATCATTTGAATAGAATTCATTCTTAGCCATAGAGTGATTGAAATCTTGTCCAAGTTATTGGTGATTTTATTTACTGATTATTGGTGACACCCCTTTCGTCATCACAACCTCGTGAAACGAATGATATCGAAAAAGAATAACTTATTTTGCGAGTTCTCTCGTTTTCTCCGCCACCGATATCCTATTTCACATTAACGCATCCTTTTCCAAACTAACTTTAACATCCGTCTGCCACTGTAAGTGCGATTTTTCCAGCCCATCGGATATGTTGCCCCTCCTGCAGTGTATGTTCGATCATTCAAAACTGTTATTTCAGCTGTCATTGTCATTTCGCGGCCTGACTCTTTCCAAATGAAAAATCCGCGTCGTTAACCCAACGTGTGTTTGTGGGATGAGATTGCTTGACTCAATCTGCACTGCTCCTCAGTGTTAGATGGGGAAGGCAGGCAGTTTTGCGGCACAGCGAACGGAGAAAAAAATCGCTTTGTAATCATTCTGAAAGGAAAGGTGACTTATCGGTTTTGCAATTTCTATGAAAAACTTTCCTGAACTCATCTTTATTAACGGACGCAACAACTTTCAAACAATAAGTTCTTAAGAAGTAACTGCCGCTGCAATAAGGATCTACACTACGAGTGTGAGTTAACAACATACAATATACTTTAAAAGAATGGTAAAATAAATACTCTGTATTGCTCTGAAATGAGGTTATGACCATGCTCAATTTTATATATACTAGTCAATGATAGCATCTCATCTCATCTTACTTAGTAAAAAAGTATCGTCCTCTGTAAACGAAGGGCTTCCTTCCGTTCAAGCATCACCAGTAACGTTGAAGTGTCTCACTTTCATCCAATCGTTGCTTACAAACTTGGTTCTGAATCGAGATCACTTTATGATTTGGAAGTTACTTCCAGCAATCCCTTCCAATGGTAAATATTGAGGTCATCGATGCTATCAACAAGCGGCACCTTGCCTTTCTCATTGCGCGAGCGCGTGGAAAATAAGTAAGAGTTACCGTAGGTAGGTACATCTATCATGAACAAGCGTTCATCTTTCAGTTAATAATGCTTATACATAAGATCAAATCAAAGAGCTCTGCCTATGTAGTTCCCTGTAAATGTAACGGATCCCGGATTAAAAAGACGATCTGGCATAGGTCTTGTCTTGCTAGAGATGTTTTCAGCCAACCTTGAATCGGCTTCCCAGGAATGCCAGCGATTCTTTGATTAGAGTGGAAAAGTTTTTTCAAGCAAGCACTCAATAGACAGCCATAAAAATCAACTATGCACCGTATCCTCAGGGTTGGCGTAGAGCAGCAGCAAAGAGGTACGGCTAATAAGCGTACTACTGTTTGTCGACTTTCGTGGAACGATAAATTCTAGTCTAAATCTAAAGGGCCCTAAAGAACCGTCGCCACAATGTAGCTACAAGAGGTTGGAACAGAGACGAAAATATCGTACAATAGGCTTCTGCCAACTATCGATCGTTTATCGTTATGTTTTCCATAAGAACACTGAGCAAGAGGCCATTTAGCGTGATAAAGATCTGTTGCAGAAATATTTCGACTACCACATCACGTCGGCTTACAATTAGGCTTATGTCTCAGCGGAACCATCCCCACCAACAGCACGTAGCTGGTTGTGGACCTGGGCAATCCTTTGAAAGTCTTATTCAACCCGTCTACCGTTATGGAAAGGCACCAGCCCCCACTCGCCCATCCGATTTCAGAACGAGTTTGCCAGCAAATTTTCCGCGGTGGAAACCTTTAATAAAAAAGGTCCAGAAACGTGTCAGGCTTAGAATGATCTGGATTTCAAACTTTTGCTTGTCTGCAGTAAGTTTGCTCACGTTTAGCATATAAGAACATATACACCCCGGCTATCAATCACTATCCACATACAAACTCTATGTCAGAAAGTGCGCCTTGCAACATGCTCCTAGCTCTTAATACATTCAAATATCCTACTGCCTGTGGAGCGGCTCTTCATTCACAATAAAGGGATGAAGCTTTCAGCGCATTTTGAATATTTTGCAGATTTTGAGTATCAGAAAGGTGCTCCTTATCACCTTTACACTATCGCTCTCTCAGCAGTTTTGTCTTTCCAAATTTAGCAGTTTTAGGAATGACCAGTAAATGTTAGTAAATTCACACATCATCATTTGTATATTAATATAGAAAAAACAACTGCGTTGGGTATGAGAAGTTTGGGTATGAGGAACGATGGGTATGAGGAACGATGGGGTTGAGGGAGACCCTATATAAAATGCTGAAGCGGGTAATGGAATTTGTAGCAACAATTACTAGTAACTTTCGCGGCTTCGTGCAAAAAGAAACACGATATTAGTGTACCGTTCTAACGTCGCTACAGCATGACAATCTCATGGTTTAGGCGGCCTTACATTCAGACGAAGTCAAATTTCGTAAAATAAATAATATTTTAATGAAATAAAACCAACAGGTAGTTCCTTATGCCATCGGGTAATATGGCCACAACGATTTTGTCCGCTGGGAAGCCACGGGCAATCTCCAACGCTGCGTGAACGTTTGAGCCAGAAGAACCTCCACATAAGATCCCTTCTTTACGAATCATCTCACGAGCCACCTCGAATGACTCCTGGACAAAAAAAGACATAGATCTTTCAGGCTTGCAAATTGAGCATGAACAAACCTTGTCAGTTGATTTCAACCATTTGTCAACCACAGATCGGTTGAGGGTTCCGGGCACAAAGTCATATCCCACACCTTCAACCTCATAGAAACTCGTTTCTCCTTTAGTGGGATCAGCCAGTATCGAGCCTTCTGGATCGACGCCAACCACCTGACATTTACAATACTCATGCTAAAAATCCCCAACAGAACTGGAAAGATTCACTCACCAGACAACCTGGAATTTTCTCCTTTATCTTTTTTGCGATACCTGTTACTGTTCCACCTGTTCCAGCGCCAATTACCTAAACCCATAATTCTTTAATATACTCTAAAAGAGAAGGAGAAAATCAATTGATTAGCCATGCTATTTGCAATGCATATAGCAAAGTGCATTTATTGAGAAATGAAGTCCTAGTGTCTTCCGATTCTCCTGAACGGATTCTCAAAAGAGGTAACGAAGATGATACTTTCCGTATTATGCCTTCCATATCCATGAGTAGGTACACAGTGTATTTAGTACTAGCTGATCCATGCTTTTCAAATTTAGTCAACCATGCAGAGGCCTTCTCAACGTCACTAGTTGATCCCTTACTTCAGGTACCCTCGCATATGATTTTCGCTTATCATCTTCAATCCTCAATGACGAAATTGAAAAATGGCCACGGCTACTTTTTTGAACGCAATATACAGCACTCTTTGCGGCATACTAGAAACGCTTTCACTATCACAACATATTTTAGACCAGGATTCGGCGATCACCACTCAACTATAAATTGTTCAGTTACAAGCTTAGCAAGCAATGCAAATAAAAAAGCAACTTAAAAATCTCGAAATAAAATGGAATGCAAAAGCCGTGAAGACTGCAAGTTATGATGCACGCAAAACTTGTAGGTGAAGGTTGTTCAATGTGAAGAAACTGCCGAAAATGCTTGAAGTTTCTACTTGGCTGCTTATTCTGGAAGTCTCAATTTAAACGTGACTATATTCTTATAAAGCGCTCTGTGGGGTTTCATGGGTGAGTCTTTTGCTCATTTCAAATACTTGCGTAAAGTGGCAAGCACTTACCGTATAAGCATTTCGTTGATTTATAATTTAATCGCCACGGGGAAACTGAAAAAAAAGATCGCAACGAAATACTCTGATGAACATCTATCCGTCTGTTCGGTAGGCTAATACCATTTTGTCAACTGAGATGAATGCAAATCTATTGCAGGCCGCCGTATAACCTAGTAATGAGCGGTAGTTCGGGCGTCCTTCAAACGACCTTGCACCACAAGATCGATGTCTCTTTCAGAACGCTGTCATCATTCGCGCTCAGGAAGGATCGTAGAGAAACACAGAATGCTTTCATTAATCCCATATTCTCATCATAGTCTATTCGATCAGGGGTCAGAGTCTTGCCCACCCTTTATAAGGTTGAACTTGTGGCGGTCCAGACACATTGCCGTGCGAATAGGTCTCGGTCCCTGAATGTCATAAAAATAGTGTGGTGCCTCATGGGCCAGCTTCCTAAAACCTAGTAGAATGGCATTAACGAAGGCAACACAGAAACAGAAATCTACTGACGATTGCAGTTGACTCAAAGGACATCAGTAGAGCAGCTCAGACAATTAAAAGTGTTCTCGTGACGGCATACTGTTATGAGACATGCATACTAATTCCATGCGGATCGATGTCGAAAGCTTTGACAAAAAAAAAGGAATGATCATAGTTGGAAAGAGTTGGGCGACATGTACTGGCATAAATGCCACAATTCTCAGCCGAGAGGTTCACTCTGTCGCGATACTTCGGTCCACAAGTTCAACCGCATGCTTTACAAGGACAGACTAAATGGATGAAATCCGCGCAATTCGAGTAAATTATCGATTTTGTCTCGCCCCGAATTCATCAGTGACCTCTGATTTTTCCATGTTTACATCTTGAATCGAAATCGGAACTGTACATATCTCATATCGGCAGAGTAAGTCGAAAAAAGCTACTCAGTCTTTGAGGAAACTTCGAAAAGAAAATGCTCTCGTAAATTCATTCAGAAATTCTAATGTAGATTTTTGCAAAATATTCAGTGTAACCATTGGAAGAAAATTACGCCAAGACAGATGACGTGATTCTCCTCTTCTCAACGATTTATGAAACTCACAACACAATCCACTTTGCCGTCAAGAGCATCAATTATTTCCTCCGCTGTCTGTTCGTAGTGAGCCAATGGATTGCCGACGTTTCGATACTATAAATATGAATATTAGACATTCAGGCATCTTCGAGCATAATCTTATGTACCTGATCGAGGATTATTGCGCCTGGTATTTCGTTTTGGAGACGCAAAGACACTCCTATGTGTGAATGAGCAGAGTCAAAAGCTGCCTCGGTTGGGGTTCGAACAATGATGGCGCCAAGCGCTTCCATAGTCAAGGCTTTTTCCTTGGACATCTTTTCTGGCATCACAATGATGCACCTGAATGAATAGCAACATTGGGGAAGAGTAGGACACCACAATGAAAGATCTCAACGCATTATTGAGTTGCTCCAAAGACGTGCTAGTTCTGCGTCACTGACTTTTTTGAATGCTTTTAGTTCACTCGAATAGAAATATCATAAATTGGAGTAAGTCATGTCATAGGGTTGTACTACAGTTTAGTTCAATACGTGCATACCAACAGGTCTGAAAAGGTTTCCTCTCGAAAAAGACAAGCCACCACATGATCCCAACTGAAATGGGAAAAAAAAACAAGCGCGTTTCGAATTTACGAATAAATGGCAATCAGGATGCATGATGCTGCTAAAGAGAAAAACAGCGGTATCCTATATTTTTCCTCGACGCCTACAAAGTAGGAGGACCTAGACTGTGCACCCATCCTAATGCGTCGGGAGCTTTAGTGAGTTACACAAATAAACTTTTTCGTCTCACCTGTATCCCTTCACAGCAGCTGCAAGAGATAACCCTATACCAGTGTTCCCTGACGTTGGTTCGATTAGGGTCATCCCAGGCTTCAACCTTCCATCGGCTTCTGCGAGCTCGATCATTCGAAGCGCTATTCTGTCCTTTGTTGAACCACCAGCATTGAAATACTCGCACTTTACAACTGCAAGTTATTTTATAAAGTTAAAATTTTTTAGTGAAAAAGGAGCAGGCAATTACAACAGTGAGAACTTTGATATCTGCGACAATACCGTCATTCTTAGCAGAAGTTTGATCATTATCTTAGGGACATTTTTTCTTTAATTTTCATTTTCATTTTTGTTTTCATTGCCAAAGCTGATCTCAGCGATTCTTTCCAGAACATTTTAATTGGCAACGAGTCAAAACAAGGTTCTTGTTAGTTACGAATAAGCGTTCAGACCTAAGGTAGTTCAGAAGTGACCTAGTTTCCGAACCGCCAAATCTACAGAGGATTCAAGCTGTATGTGGTAGTGCAGAAATTAGTTCCATGACCAAATTATACTGGACGGGAATATTGTTGACTCGAAATTGCTCATTTCTTAAGAAGTAGCGTGATGCGGTTGAAATTTGGCAACAGATCAAATTGGCGGCTGAATAAATAAGGTTTGTTATGAAGGATGAAATCAATCGGATGGAATCCATCAATTGAACAAATTGAGAGGGAACAGAGGAAAGTTACTAGTTCATGTTGAATGCAAACCACAATTGACGTCACCTATAGAGATCGGATTAATCGACGAATTCTGATCATGTCGTTTCGAAATGAATTGAACGAATACATATGCAGGTTATAAGACACTCGAACTTCTAAGGAAAGAGTAGAATCATTCCCTGCACTCTCTATGTGTTTCGAAAGAAGTGGGAATGATTGAAAAAATACAAAAAGAAAAATCACGATATATTTTGAGCATTTGGAAGGGGGGACGGAACATTTGCCCGCTTGGAGGTGCGCGCGGCAATCTGCGCCGTGAATTTCGCGGCGATTTGAATCATTGGGGCACAGATTCAAAGTAGAGTATACTATTAGGGTCGGCTCACCCTGTCAACCTGCTTAACCACAAAGCTGTGTCTCAATGATAGGCACCAGAGCTGTTGCAATCACCCGAATTTCGCCGCGCAGATTGCCGCCATAACTCGTTCACAAAAATCTCATTCCACAAACACTATCACACCTTGTCGAACCTCTGTAATTTTTTTCAAAAGGAGGTAACAAATGAAATGCCATTAGATTTCCACTACATATTAGCGGTGATTGTTACCTATGGACTGACGATATGCGGATGAGCAATATTGAAGTAGCTGTTTTGAACACAGACCTAACCCCTGTTTGTGTGTTAGTTGTAAAAAAAGTGAGCCCTGATTTGGAAAGCAGAAGAAGCTCTTCGTGTGGTTGAAAAATTGCAGTAGCCATTCATCTGAGCAATATCGCTTGCCATTTTAATTGACTCTTTTCGCTCATCCTCTCCAGTGCAAACATTCTTTGCAGTTCGGAACATATTCCTAACAACCGCTCGTTTTATGTGAAAAGGATGAGCTGAGCGATAATGGACAATGATATTCTTATTGCTGGGTTTTCTGTACCACTACCGCCGAGAGGAGCGCCTTGGGCCGACAGTGGGTCGTGTCCTTACACAGATTCATAACTCGATTCATCCACTGCATGGTGGCCAGACAAATATTGTAAAGCAGAGCAATAACTGGGATGTGATAAAGAAGCCAAAACTACGCGATGCTAAGTCGGCGATGGACCAAGCCTACACTCAATTGAGGGTTCTTTCTATCAAGAATCAAAGCGTCGTTGAAAGATTCCAAGAAATCCTAAGTAAAGGTAGGTAGGGCAGTCAAATTATCTCTTTGCCAATCTGCTACACACTACTTGCGTGACCACCTTATGAGAGTCTCAAAATTATGGTCGCCTATTCATTGCAACGTATTTCAAGCTTCGAATCTGTGAGGATGACAAGGAAACTTGAATACGCGTTCGCTTACATTATGTGCAACAACAGGCTACAGTCACCCTCCCGAATACTTCTGAACAGCAGGAACAGAGGCACAGAGTATGTTCTCGTGCTCCTCGAATGTTGATGCAGACACACCCCCTCTCTTCTCCACAACCGTTCTTGAGTCTTGCTTTCAAAGACTCCAGACTGAGATTGCGATTCGACAGGTTCTCTTTCAAACAGGGATGGTGCGGAGGAGCCAAAAGGTTCAAGACCTGGAGAACAAGATGGGCCATTCCACCGTGCTAATAAAGACGGGTAGCTCGCGTCGGCACCACTCTTGATCGACTAGGATCTGTAAACTGTCACCCACTCCAGGGTGTTATAACCCTATTAACCCTATACTTGTGACTGGAATTAAAACGGCACTTGGGCGCAGATAGGTATGGCAATGAATCTTTCACTTGATAATCAGCCACATCGACACCATGTCGATTCCTGCTCATTTGCCTATCTTTTCATGGGTCACGAAGGATCACGATCGACTCGCAAAGGAACTATACTTGAATAGTCCAATCTTAGAAAACACTAGCCTTCTTACTGCTTTGCAGTGGTCCTTGATTGGTTCTGCTTCTATGTGTCACTTAACAGCCTTCAGACGGTCGGTATTGAAAACACGGAAGATTTCACTATGTCCTTCCGCCTCTTGCATGCAAACAATTGCAAATGGCATTGAATTAGCCTTCACCTCAGAGATATTGGGAGCCTTCAGAATTATGCGTATTGCACGAAAATCTACTTGTGCAACTAAGTACCAGCGAATGAAGTGAAAGAAGTTCCTGAATTTTGGCCCCCTCTATGTTGCCTACGACCTAGGCGGGATGATGGATCATGCCTCATTTCTATGGTGCATACAGTTGAAATAACGAATGACTCTTCACAGAGCATGAAGATGTTAAGAATCTTATCGTGACACTCCACATCATTCTACTAATATATCTACAATTATTCAAACATTTTAATGCTTTAAAAAGTTGCAGATGGTGAGAATTTCGAATTTCGATCGTTTAAAGGAAAGTTCCTTGAAGGATCTCATTTTATTCCACGAAGAATTCAATGTGTAAACTCGAAAAATGAAAGATGGATCTTGTAACACCGCAACTAGTAAGAAGATCAATGAACAGAATTTTCGAATTTTCAGTTTGCCCTTGTTTAAAAACCAGTATCTTACTTTGCAATGATTTTTTGTATAAAAAGCTCTTCATTGAATACTGCAGCTTTTTCCTGGCTTGTGTCGGGATTAAGTTATATATTTCAAATTAAATTATTTTTCACTTAGAGTAGCTCATGTTTTCCCTTTTCTCCGGAATGTGGGTTCGACCTCTGCAATCATAGAAGAAAATAGTGACTTACACATATTGCACTGTACGCCATTATCATGAGGAATCTTTTGAAGCTTCACAAGAGGGGTATTGCCGATGGCTTCCAACACATTCTCCATGACAGCTGGACGCTCTTTCCTCAAAGCACAACGATTAAAAGAGCAATCGAAAGGAAATTCTGAAAAAAGCCCATGTATTAATTGAAGCTGGTGCAGGTTCAGATCGCGGTGAGATTTGCCATTCAGCGTTTCGCATAAGGTGAAGAGACTTGCTTAAAGGTACTGAAGCTAGGTTAGGAGTATGGAGGTGGGGGGGAAGGAGTGATTGGATTAGAAGTGAAGAAGGTATGAACGGAAGGGAAGAAGGAAAGGTGCAGAAATAGTTTCGAGAAGACAGAACGGATGCATAAAACTATATAAGTGCTATGGAAGTGAAGTTTTATGATCAAAGCTAATGTTAACCTGAAGGGTTTGAATTTGTAAGAACAGTTCGTCCATTTTTTCGTCGTTTCGTCTTGTTTCCAAACTCCAGCTAGTGTAGTAGGATCGTAAACGAGAACTTTCGGATCAAAGTTCCTACAAATTTGGTATATGATTATATAACGGTGAGTGCCACGACAAAAAGTATAAACTTGCTCTTTTGGTATCGCAGTTTGTTTCTCAATATGAGTGATGACTTTGTTCTTCAGAAGCCAATTGTCATCGATGAACTGATTCCTGCAAGACAGCCAATCAGTTTCGCATGCATTTCCTACTCTTCCGAACTACAGATGCTGCACATGTAGAGAATTACTTGAAGCAAATGGGAGGATCATAAGCAAAAGGTCGAGCTGCATTAATCTCGATCATGAAAATACATGCCGAAACTCATACTCACGGCCTTCTCGGTGTAAGAATGTGCGGCGCAGAAAGTCAAAGAATTGACGTCTTATCAAAAGAGCTTGCGATTGACATGATTGATATGTTAAGCTTTGGTTACAGTACGTCCCTGATTGTTTATGAAGTAAGGTAAGGTAAATCCCACTCAATCCCACTAAATCTCACTAAATTACCATCTTGAAAGGATTCTGTACGGAAAAAAGTAAGAGTGCGAGGTAATACGCAGGAAAATGGGCTTAAAGAGAAATGAATTTTGGTACCTTCGAGCAATCATGGACCGAGAGATGCGCGATGGACAAGACTATGAGAGCCTTCACCATTACGGTCCGATACTCATGCTTGGAATGAGATATGGTGACTAATGGGCCACCTGCACATTGTCACCTACCAAGAATGGCACGACCGATTCCTTCAAGGAGAGATTTGCTAAAACGAGGCTCTAAGCAGACGAAGTGGAGGTTTTCTGTCCGCAGACACTGACACTGTTCGGGCATCCCGACAGAACAGTCCTCCTTGAAGCTTCAAGAAATGGAAAAAACGAAATCTACTCCCTATTTGATTAAAAGACGTTCTACGCAAAAGTCAATTCTAAAGCCTGCAGATATCCCACGCTCCCTGACTGAGCAGGCGCGACGAGTGCGAGCCAATAAGCGCCAGAAGTTCTCGACATGAACCGACTTCATTTTTGCTCAGGATGAAAAGTAGATGTGATATGAAAACAAAGCACACACCACCGAGTGTATTGATATGAAATCCATATGTACAGCAGTGAACGCAAGTGCTGTGTGAACAACGGAGGCAAAGTGTTTTCAAAACGACTACGAGGGAATTTTTGATTGTGGTGGATAATGCTAGACCACCCCATGCGAGGACGTCGACCTGACTACCCCATTCCCTACGTATGCACCTGACCTCAACCCATACGACTATCATACTTTTAGAAGCCTACAGACCTGCTTCAATGAGAAGAAATTCAGCAATAGTCAGGAAGCCAGGTAGGGGGTAGATGAATGGATTGCGTCGCGCTGCTCTAGAGAAACGACATACGCCCTGCGCGGTCGATGAAGGGAAATTATGGCCAAGAAGGGTTAGTATCTTGATTACTGACTTTATTGTAGCTGTTACTTTGTGATGAACAAACCAACTGAATTTCCTTGAAACCTTCCGGACACCCTAATAATTTGATCTTTGATACACGTGGTCGTTTTGCCTTCTCGTAACATATGTATTTTTGATAAAAAGAAACCAAGAAAGCATCGCAATACTGATGTTAATGTTTCTCAACTTTAATACTTGAAGGGTTTATTGCTGTTCGATATCGCTGGAATTTGCGGATTTGGGCCTATTGTCCACAGTGCAAGTACCTGTGAAACTGAGAAGAAATGTTGCTGTTCTTGTTTAAACCGCCTTGAGCCAAGTATATTACCACACTCACAATCCGAGGAACGCCCGGATCGATGCTCGGCTTGGCCACTGAGTTCTCAGAGAGATGGTTCTCTCGGTAACTTGTTGAAAAAAAGGGTGAAAGGCTCACCGATCCTCAGACTGACACCGATATCATTTGCAGCCCTGTTCAGGAAGTTTTAATACAACCGATAACATGCAGCGAAAATTACTATCGTGAACACTTCTTGTAACAGATCAGAGTTACTCACATATAATTCCTAATTCCATCAGCAGCTACAACCACGATATTGCTGTTCTCCGGCAGAAGTTTAGCCATCTAAAATGCAAGATTGTCACATGTATATTTAGAAACGACAAGATCAAGAAGCACTTTTCAAAGAAGTTTCCCTCGATCACCAAAAAATTTAAAAAGTTCAATCCCGTCACCGTTATGAGATCAAAATTGAATACATCGACATCTTAACACAGGTTAGTGAGATGTAGATGCTTAGATTTCACATAATCGCGAAATTTTGCACTTGTAACTGTGAAATTTCAAAATCACTATTGAAAGAAAGTAATGTATCGAACCTCTAACGCGACGAACACCGCTGCTCCTGAAGACGGTCCTACCATCAGGCCTTCTCCTTTGATCAAACTGCGAGCCGTAAGGAAAGCGTCCTGCAATTTGTCGATAGAAGCAGTACAAAAATCATCCTGCATCCTTAAGATGCGGTTAGCAAGACATGCCTTAGCCGACACCACTTCAACTCCCGTGCCAGACGTAATATCAGCCGTTGCTGGGAAATCTCCACAGCCCAACTCAGGAACAGAAGGAAATTCTGAGTCGTGACAACGAACGCCATATACCTAAATAATCTTTTCATGCAAAGCTTACTATTGAGAACAGCTAAACACATTATTTAAGCTTCAACTCCAATGAAATCTGCTTTGGATTTCACTTACTGCATCACCCCCGCCGAGCCTTTCGTTTTTTTATGTCAAACTCGGAATACCCCTTGAGATTCGAAAAAAATGGAAAAAAACTAATGGCCGATACTTTTAGCGGCAAATCGATACTGTATATAAATATCACTAGTTGTAGCAATATTCTCACACTATTTCGTCGACTACTCTACAGCTTCTTCCTGAAGAAAGCTAACTTGTAGATATTCCGTCAACTACATAGTGAACTGATATTTATCGGAAGTGATTGCTCGATTTCGACCTATGACCGCTCAATTCTTATCATGCCGGCCTTACTTCTTCAAAATCTGAACGCTATATGGGCAATAAGCGTGGCGCTTGAGTAGATGGTCAATGAAACAAGTCGATATATGCTGGCTCCATACACTACAATAAATTCCCACCACAGTTGCAATTTCGATTAATATCAATCGTCGCGTGCAGTTTTAGCTTTAGCTTCTGACTTCCTTAGCCAACTCAACAGCTATGGATAGCTACATACTTGGACTTTTTTGGCCAGGACTGTAAATTTTCGATCCTAGCTGAGCCCACGTTTGAGCTTTTTCTGGCTGCTCAGAACATAAAGTAATTTCGTTCCCTGAAAATTTCGCTTCGCGTATATACAGATGCGGACCAGCTCAAAACCTGTGCATTTCAGCAGCTCGGATCATTTTCTCGCTTCTTGACTGCCTTGAAGCGCATTGTAACCTTCCTGCTTGAGGCCCTCGTTTCACCCACGCTCCACCCGGAACTGGCGCTCCAACGCGGCCCTACTGCTTTAGATCTTAACTTGGCCTATTTCGTCCGACTTAATCTCACATATGCTAGTTTGTACTCTGACGGAGCAAGAGTCTCGATGTGATCTGGCGTTCCGTACATTGTGAGGATAGCTTCGCCTGATAGGGTATCTCCGTCTGATTTACACCTCAGCTAGGCCCTCGTTTCACCCACGCTCCACCCGGAACTGGCGCTCCAACGCGGCCCTACTGCTTTAGATCTTAACTTGGCCTATTTCGTCCGACTTAATCTCACATATGCTAGTTTGTACTCTGACGGAGCAAGAGTCTCGATGTGATCTGGCGTTCCGTACATTGTGAGGATAGCTTCGCCTGATAGGGTATCTCCGTCTGATTTACACCTCAGCTACCCCTGTACAAGCTAACATCAAAAGTACATGGGTCGTGAAATCAACCCCTGTACTTTTGATGTCTTTCTTCACACCTTCACTGCAGAAATTTCCTCAAGGAGATCCAAAATCGAGATGTAGAAAGAATTTGACTCTGGCAAAGCTCACCTTTCGAGTACGCTGCTTGATAAAGAACCTTTGACCAGTTCCTCTTAGTTTTTAAATTTTCAAAAGCGTAGTTCATGGTGATTTTTGCAAAAGCGTAGTTCATGGTGATTTTTGCGGTATCGAGTTTTATACGTATATGCAAGCGATGGTTAAGAACAATGCAAAGAAGCGAAAATCGGTAAGTATAAGAGAAGAAATTTTACAAACCAACGAACCTTCGTACCAGGAAGATGTTCTTTGACGTACTTGGAAATGCCCGTATAAGCAGCTCCTGTTCTCATGGGAACTACGATCAAATCCACCTTAACATGCAGGTTTTTTATGGTATTCCGTAGCGAGCAACAGATGACCTCACCTTAACTTGGAAATGCCCGTATAAGCAGCTCCTGTTCTCATGGGAACTACGATCAAATCCACCTTAACATGCAGGTTTTCTATGGTATTCCGTAGCGAGCAACAGATGACCTCACCTTATTGTTAAGAGCGGTGGCTATTTCGACGGCTGTATTCTCAGAATGAGCCAAGGATTTGACTGCAGAAGTTTTCTGTGAACACAAGTTGTAGAAAATAAGAGTGGATATATACACTGGGGACGCAACCATACCTCATCGAGAAGAAAGGAATTCTTGATGCCCTGAGCGAGGGTTTTCGCGTAGTCGCAGTGAGAGGCGTTCTTCTGGCTTGCTTCACAATTTATGAGAACTACCTAAATATATTATATGCCACAGCGCGTAGTGTGACCAAAATTCAAGGTACTTGTGATTGAATCATGCTGGTGATATATGACTTTAATATTCGGCTCGAAAGATACAAAATGCGTTCGTCTTACACAAGTACGCAGGAGTCAGTTAGACTCGAGTCACTTAGAGTTCCGCGGTCTCTTTTTGACTGTAAACTGAATATTCAAGAGAACGTAATTATCGTAATAACCTGAATACGAGAA
>UZAF01016655.1:17857-32487 GCA_900617895.1 Haemonchus placei
GTGGAAAGGAGGGAGAGGTAGTTCCGATTGGTTTCTACCTCAGTAGCCATAAGTAAGGGGGGAGGAGGAGGGAGGCAGAAACAGTCGGTCAACGCGGTCGCGTTGCGCCCAAGCCCCTTCGAAGGGCTGAAAACAAAGAAAAACAAGACCAAAAACCATTTGCACAAGCCTCTGGTTGTTTGGTTTTTGATCTTGTTTTTCTTTGTTTTCAGTCCTTCGAAGGGGCTCGCGCGGTCGACGCGGGCCGGCACGCCGGCGGACTATGAAGGCAGCCTATCCTGACGCCGTTATGTGTAGATGGCGAGGGGGAGCGAAAGTAGTCACAGGGAAGCAGAATACGGTGTGACCATGTTAAGCGCATCCACTGAATAGGTTATGAGTTGATCAGAATAATATCGTTCTTCAGCGTTCTGCTTGGAACGTTGTTTCTGGTGTAAAAGGGTAGCACTCTTTTTCCAAGTCGTAAGAGTTCAGCATACTGCTCTTTGTCTATCTGGCAATACTACTTTGATGCTTACTTAACGACGATTCCAGGTATGTGAGATCACTTCCATCCCAAACGGGTAAGTCTATCGAAGAGATTGCTCCAGATGCGAATTTCCTCAAGGAAACAGAAAACGTCAAAGCCAACCTCACCGGTTAGTTGTCCTCTTTTCGCCCTCGCACAGCTTGCCAGTCAAAGGGTCCTATTTAGCGGAATGGGGTCGAGACTTGCTAGCGAAGATGCTTGTGATCAATCCTGACAAACGATATTCTGTTGAAGAGTCATTGAATCATCCCTACGTGAAAGTGTGGTTCAGAGTGAGTCAAGGGAAAGGCTCTGAACGAGTCGCTAAAGTTAACCTCCATAGATGAAAACATTCATTGGAAATGCTCAATTGCAGGATGAAGAGGTCAACGCCCCACAGTCTGAGAATCGCTACAACGAAGAAATAGACTGCGCTGACCGGCCACTGAGCGAATGGAAAGGTACGGTTAAGTCCATATTTGCGTTCAAAAGCTGATCCACGACAATTTCGAGATACCCTTTTCAAGTTTGGAAGCGGATATGTTGAGTTAGAGTCTTGCATTAGTGCAAATGAAGAGAGAAAACCAGCCTTCATCGCCAAAAATAAGGCTCATTGAAAGTAGTGAGGTCGTTCGAGATTACCATGGCGGAAATACCATAGAAGGGGTATAGCCAGTTGTTGCAATTTGCTTTGTGAAAAGCCGACTACATCGAGCCAAAATTGTCTACGATTGCCTTTCACTGTCGCCATGGGTCATGACAAGTTGTTTGAACTTCCAACATGGAAGTCGCTTGAGACAGTGCAGCCTCTAGAACGCTGTTGAAACTCGTCCGCTGGGGGTGTGGCACCCAACCGATACAATCACTGAACCCTTATAACGATCTATTATAACGGCCGTCAACCAATCCGACAGCGTCACCTATGGTATACAGGAACGCCACAGATTCGTCAGAGGGATATTTCTTTTAGGAACCACTTTTATCATTAAATGTCTCAAATAATTCGAGAGCGACAGCGGTCTTATGTGCAGCTTCAAACTTGCTTTGTGGTAAACACACACGGAAGTGATGTTTGAGTTTTTGAAAAAAAAAGAGGAGAAAAGCATGCTGCGGATAATATAGAATCACAAATTGTAGAGCATTGTGCATACATATTTGCTCACCCACCACTATTGATTCTCTTTGGCGCTCCATGTTGCATGCTTTGTATTATCTTTTCTTCTCGCCTCGCATCACAGTGGAGCGCATCGCATCATGGAGTGGAGCTGCTGTCTCTCCTTCAGGAGCTGTAATGAGAAAGGAAATATGCAAATTGGGAACCTTGCCGAGTTTCGACTCCCACAGATTCTGAAGTGTCTAGATTTTCACGAAGTGCAAGCAGAGATTTGAACATGTGTCGCTATCAAGAGATTTCGTCGCAAGAAATCAAACTTGGTTTCTCTCCAAGACGAGAGAGAAATGGATTACATCTGTCCTCATGTACTTAGGATATGTAGAAATTGTCTGCTCTTAGGTGTACGTAAGAGGTGAGATTTTCCTTAACAGCCCGACCTCATATTTAGGAAAAGTAGATGGCTTTTAGGAGTCGTAGCCACTTCAACCATTTAAGGAGCAGATCTTTTACTAAATGGATGAGCAGCAGTTTGGTGAAAGCCATATATGTTTCCAGTGCTTCCGTGCCAAAATTGTTTCTTATGTGATGAAATGTTTATTTTGCGTGACGTTTCGTCGAAATCCTCATCCCCAAAACTGTGAAGTTTTACATTTCACGCTTGGCGGACATCATTTCTCAACCTGTTACAGCCCTGCAAGCAGAGCTGATTTACCAGAAACGGGCTTCTCATGTCAACTCTACAAACAACGAGAGCGTGCTCATCTTCGGGAACAACAAGTGCGACAGTGCTTTATCAATATTCATACTATTGATAGCCCACAGTGGCGCAGTGTCTCGTTTTCACTGTGAATCTTCTCAGAATGGGATTTGAGGCAAGAATCCCTAGTTATGTTGGCAAGCGTGTTGACTTGTCGAAGGTCGAAGCTGTGTCGGGGCATGCGGCGCACTACCACCCATGCACAGTCCACGATTCGAATCTCGAGTCGACATATCCCCTGGCCAACCAAACCTTACGTCCTTTTGAGGTCAACTGAAGGTGCGAGTCTCGTCTAGAAAGTTAAAAGCATTGTTTGTCATTGGCTGTCCACCGTAATTCATTGTATGGGTGACATATGCATCCCATACGCCACCGCACTGCGATTTTGAAAGGAAGTCGAAGGCGGAATAACCCGGAGAGAAATTGATCGAAGTCATTGGCTTGATCCTTGATTCAATTGCTCTTGTTTCCCATGTATGTGTCTCTGAACTAGTCCAGCAAGCCTCAAAGTTTGTCTAGCGCAGATATTGAATTTGTAGGTTAATATTTTAATGCCAAGCATAACCTTTCGTTCGGCGCCTCTTAATGGTGCAACAAACTTCTCAGAGCGAACTCTGCCTTCCACCGAGACCCTTCTCTACGCGAACGCGCATCTGTCTCCCGGTTTCTTTAGCGTGAAAAAAAACCACTTGTCAAATATGTAAAGGACAAAAAAACAACAACCTCAAGCGCACAGAATTCAACTTCAATACGAGCGCCAATGTTTTCATGACGTCATGAGGGCTGATTCTGTCCATTAATACCCATTTACACAGCAATGTTTGAACAGACTGGCCCATGACATCATCATAACCGATATTCAGCGAGGCAAACCAAACATCGGTAGATAGTTTGCGAATAAGCACGATACTGAACTACGAGAGTACTGTCGAAGCGAAAAAATTCTCAAAGGTTTCTGGAAAAGCTTTTAAGTTCATGTCTAGATCCGCCGTGTGGGCGTTAATAGGGAGAACGTGGGTGACCCTGCCGCCCACGACTTCAAACAAACGCTCGGGGTTGCTGACTTCATTGCTGTTTTTGCTAATATTCCACCTTTGAAATCCCAGGAGCAATTTTGACTTCAGATGAATCTCCACTTACTGTCTTGATGCTTGACATATGTATTGTTGTGAAATCTTGGTCGAGATACTAGGGCTTCGAAAGGCTAACCTTTCGGCTTTGTCGCTTTCGTCAGATTGCATAGGTCTACTACAGTACATACAAGGCTCTCACGAAGACGACAAGATCGAAAACAATCGTGTACCTCTCAGCCACAGATCGTCAGCATATTTCGGATTCCAATTCTAGTTGGAGTTCGCTGATCTGAGTTACCGGACTTTAATAGTCAGTCTGTCCTGTGATAAGCAGCATTCCAAAAAGTTCCAGTAAGCATTCATACTGTTATTCTACCGTAAAAATGAGGTTCGGCACAGAAGTATGGGATATTTGAAAGCAAAAAATTTAGGAATAGCAAGCTAGGGGTAATTCTCCGTAATGGTCAGTCGAACATATTTATACCATGTTGTTCACTTGATAGCCATTGAGATGATTGAAACAGAGGACAAGGGCCCCGTAGCTCAAGAGACAGAGTGCGGAAATCGTCCGGTTCCGAAGTTCTGCTCACTACTGGCATCCTGGTAGTGCTTTCGCATCGCGTACTGTTACTTAAGAACTTTGAGCGGTTAACTGAACACCGGGTCATTCAAACGTATTTCTTTTGCCTTTGTTGTTTTTGCTCGATGAAATTTCGTTGAGAAAATTAACCGTGATTGCACAATTGGTAATTTCTTTTTCTAGAAACTATGTCACATATGTATAGAGAAAGACTTTCAAATTTTCTTTCCGAGGGTCTGAGGGGTTCTTTGAGCGTGCCACGCTTTCATGTCCTATCGCATTCTCAAAAGAATTTGGATGCATGTTTGTTATTTGCGAGGTAGAGCTTATAATTTTGACTGAGTAATCTGCTTCAAAGAAATAAAACGCATGCACATTCTCAGTTCGGACCTTCGATCTCTAATCTATGGATATTTCCGTACAACGAAGTTATGTAATTTCAATGAAGTTTCCCATCATGATCAATCGTTGATGCGTCGTACTTCACACCCATCACGTTTACAACCAAATCACAGTCAGAATCTATTTCTTTTCAGAACTCATCTACGACGAAGTGAAACAGTTCGAAGCGAAGCATGATATCTTTGGAGTGGCCTGATGTACTCCTGCTACCCCATCTTCTCGAAGATAAATCGCAATTCCATTCTGGGAAATTCTTCGTCGTTAGTGACTGCTTAAGGAATTGTTGTGGTCGTCTTCTGTGGTTTGCACTACCAAAGCCACTTCCATAGATTTAATGAGTTCGAACCTGTCTGATGAGGAACATCTGTGTTGCTCCAGCCTACTTATCGGAAAAGAAAATTTTCTCGTAAAGGAATGGCCTTCCGTTTCGCCTTTCTCCGCAAAACACAAGGAACGACCACCGTCTGTTCCCCTAAGATGGCTTTCACAATTAAGTGTGTCGCATTAGCGAGCGCGTTCTTGAATTCGTGCCCACGTTCCTATTATCGGTACATCACTGACGCATCCATTGGAAAGGATCGAATTGTGAAAGCAATCTGAATTCAGTTCCTTCTTGAACTCTGTGAGATATGCAAATGTCTTGGTATCGATGTTATCGATATCAGTGCTGCCTACTTGTACTTGTATCGAAAAGGAAATGTACATCGTACAATTTTGAGAGAAATTCTATTATGTTCTATCGGGTTACTCATTGTACCGGGTAGTTTGAGTTCAATTGTTAAATGAGTGATAGAGCAATTGTTCAAAAAGCCGAGCGCATGCTCAACGCTAATCAAATCGCCAGTGCTAGTCTTCAGCCCGTACATACCGTATTCTGATGTCGAGTTCTAATCCTCAGTGTGTTTCGTTTAGTTTTTTTACATGTTTTTTGTTTTGTTTTTTTTTTGCTTACTGTATGACCAATATTCATGTGCAACTGTTTAAGACCACGTTTGAGTCCTTTTTAGTAAATTTGATGCTAGTCAATTCTGTTAGCGGACAATACCCGTCACATTTCGGGGTACAAGACAACAGCGTCCTATACATATCGTCGGGCGTAGCGGTCTTGCGTTCCACCTCTTGCAGTACGCACGGCGTATCCAATCACAATGGGTGCAGTTGATTGTTAGGGGTTGGCCACATCTTCGGCTCTTTTTACTATCTCATTGCAGCTGCCTTTATCCAGTTTTCAAAAATTTGTCTGGTTAAGTATCGGTCGATGGATGACCATTGTTATTGATCTCCACAGACAATGGATAAGGAATCGGACCTTTTCTCAAAACACAATCTGGAGAAATAACTTTGCTAAGAGAGAAGGTTGAGCTGGAGTAAGTCAAAGGGGAGAATGCGAACTAGAAGACAGGAGATCACATCTACTGACTTTTGTCACTCAACGGCATTCAAAAAGCACTCTTTTGCACTTCTATATGCCTATTTATTCAAGGTTACCATCGGAGAGGTTTAGTTTGGCCGATCTAACAGCGCCTCACCTTAGCCAGCCCCTTTGGAAGGCTGTAAAGCTACGAAATCAAAATCTTGGTGATCTCTTTTGAACGTATGCAATTTCGTGTAAAGGTCATGCCCTGAATAGGACATCACATTTGCTCCCTTCACTTCACTCACATCTATAAAAGCCTCTAACGTCAAGCAGAAGGGATGACAACTTCAAGCAGCTCATTATCGTAGTTTCCCTCTTGTTATCGGGAGGAATAGGTACTGACTACACGAAACGATCGTTTCTGTGTATCAATGCTATGTGAACAAGGGATTCACCACATTTTGGTAACGCTGTTCGAGTTGGAGCTATTGGACCAAGCGCTGGACTGCTCCAGGGTTGTCCAGCTGGGTCTTGAAAGGATAATTGTTTCTTGACTGTGCATTCCTTGACCAACGTCATTATATGCATTTTACTAAGTCCAAAGGTATTAATATTATTAGCATGCCTATCTAGCATTTCAGATAATTGTTTCTGTTTCTTTATTGTTCACATACACAGTTCCATTTTATTCACAACCGTTTCTTCACTACACAATTTTACAATTTTGAATCAGGAGAGCACTTATGGGGTTCAACAACCTCGAAAAATCCTTAACAATTAATGACAAATTAGAAATTTGACCAATAAAGGACAGACGAAAACCTACTCGTATTCCATACGTTACTAATAATAATACTAAAACTAAACGAAATTCTGGATTAGCATCAATCTGGATCTTGGAGATTCATCAAAGAACCGTTCACTCAATAACTTACTCTAAATAGAATTCTGTCTATGGTGTTAGTTTCTAGAAAAATTATGTTATGATGAACAAATCACTAATGGGAGTTAGTTGACAAATAGTTTTGGTCTGCATAATGGGGATGAAGTAGAGATGTCTCTGTGAACGTCGCGTTGTGAGCACCAGTGCCGTTTGACTGAAATCGGGTCGCTCAGATTGGGCCGAAGAAACAACGTGAGCAAGACTTTCGGGAAGTACAACCGAAGTACCTGGATGGCATGGTTGGTATCGCTTTGATACTCTTCCCTATTCACTCATCCACCAGTTCTTCAAATTAACTGCTTTCTAAGCTTACGGGTCTTAGCTAGCCGCTAAAGACGTAGTTTTGTGGGCTCCATGGAATGTGTGAAAACGGCAGCTGCATTCATGTCCCAGAAGGCTAGGCTAAGACCACCCGAACCGCGAGGATGAGGAAACTAACGGCACTGCTCGAGAATGCCTTGGATCGTAGTGGTTGCCTAGACCACCATGCATCTCAACCCTTTCGTGCGCTATCGCCTCGTTTCACTGGCACTCCCATAGCAAAAACTGCAGCTCCACGAAGCTCCAGTCGTAACCCTCGTCTCTAAGAGCATGTAACTCACTTTATGCATGGCAAGAGTGTCGCTGCTGACATTGAAGGAGACATCTGATGGAAGTGGAATCCTCTCTGATGGGACTACAACGCATCCGAGAACGTCCCATTCTGGGGATATCTGACCCGTCGTGAACAAGTGTTCACTAAGGCGTGACACCTAAATATGACTTGTGGTTAAAAACAGTTGTGCTGAATGCCATTTGAAAACACTTACGGCTAGGATACAGACTAATGACGACAGCATTGCCGCCGTCTTAAAGGGGAAGTACTGTATTCCATCAGTGTACATTGGATAGTGGACCAATGCCGGTAGGCCGAGAAGAGGCTCTCCACCGGCAAGTCGTAGGATCAGACCGACTAAAGAAGCGCTTCATTCACTCAAAGCAAAAAAGTATGTCGATATTATGGATTTCGAAAAAAATTGAATCAATTTTGTGACGAAGCACATCGAGAATTTCGTGAGCTTTTTTTGAGAACTTTTCCAGTAACTGTACCCACGCATAACAATCGATCTTTGTAAAAAAAACATCAACATGTGGTTAATTCTATACTCCACGATTTGGCGAGCGACCGAGCGACCAGTCGCGCGACCGGTCGCGCGATAGGTCGAGGAGGGGCCCATGACTAGTGCTGCCTCCTCGACCGATCGCTCGACTGGTTGCTCGCCAAATCGTGGACTATGAAACCAGCCTGTGAAAGAACTTAGCAGAGATATGAATTAAGAATCCCTGTAAGAAACATTACCAGCATATCCAGTCAGTGATCCATATGTATTGCTATTCTTTATGTAGACGACACAAAGTAGTTGTGGGAAAAGGATGACATAGACGAGATCAGCACAAAGATACCTCAAGAAGGATAATATTAGAAGTAGTTTGCAATGCCAAATCGGCCTTATGAAGCATCTCTGCTATAAACCGTCTTATTCCTCCGTTCCATATGAGGGTAGGGTTAACCTAATGTTGGCGTACTGGAGCTAATGGTGAGGGATGACTATATAAAGATACGGGAAACTTTCGGTTTCCGGTTTGGAGCTAATTTAAGTCACTCAATCCACAGCCACACGAGTCTATTATTCGCAAATTGGCACCATCGTGAGTTTATTGAAGCCTTCAGTTTTTCAAAAGCGGTCGGCATAATTAATAATTGCACTGCACAGGTTTGTCTCCGGCAATAGCTTCCGCAAAAGACTATGAAGCGCAAAGGTACAGCTCCAACGCATGTGTTACAGTCTGTGGATGCTACATTTAGAGTGCTCAACGCTCACTTACCGTGATCATTTCTACCACCAGATTCAGGGCCATATTCAAAAATTTGAGCGTTAGGGCACAGAAGTCTTAAAAGGCCCGGTTGTGAAAAACGATCGAGAAAGACGAGGTAATGAGGACGCAGTCAATTAACGAATCATCGGTTTTTAGACGCCAGACGCTCATCTTCCCAGATGCAAACCAACCTTGAGAGCCATTCATACAAGGGTTCAAGTAGTAGTTACTCCGCTTTCAGAACTTTTTTGCCTCGATGAAATCATCCACTGATTTCCAGGCTCTTTGCTTTTTTAGTAGAATTTTTTCGAAAGCTACTCCATCACCTAGCAGCTTATCTCTAACCATTAAGCGAATGAAATCGAACTTACCATAGACCGTAGATACTCTGTATTGTTAGTGCCATAATGGTGGCCATCACTCCTACGGCAACGATCGCGAAACGCATCACCAAAATCACCTCCCGCTCTGATGCCTGAATTTTGGTGAGTGATCAAATATGTGAGTGTTAAGGGATGATCATTTTCGATAATATTCGTTCTCAGTGAATACTTCCGATTCACAACATGATATAGTTCAGAGATGACTCTCAAAGCAACAAGCGAGCACTCGACAATAAGAATTCTTAAGCATAGCGTGTGATAACATTTGTTTGATTTTCCCTCTTCAAATAGGCGGGAATGTCAGCGAACTATAGTCTTTGCCAGCCTTTCTAGCGAATCTACAAGGACTGTTGTACCGCGTGTGGCACCTGCCCTGACCCTCTGATTCTCGTTTTACATATTAAAGATTAATCGCTCTGCCCTCTTCTCACATGTGTTGTCGAAGACGCAATCAAAGATAGTACTGAAATATCTAGCTTCAGTAATGGGAGTGATTGTCGAGTACAGGGCAAAAGTGACAAAGAAAGCGCGAAAATCAGAGAGATATAATGCTAAAAAAGCAGTAAAATTAGGGGTTGGAAGAGAATGTGACGACAAAAGATGCATGGATGGGGTATTTGGATGAGCGGCCCATTGTGCCATTGCATACAACTGGCTTAGTAAGCTGCTGTGTGAATGGGGCAACCTCTATACCCCTTACAACGCCGTGAGATTTAGGCCGTCCTCTGGTAGCTACTCCGGCTGTGCCGCTTCTGGGGCCCTTATTACACCCTATCTTGGCCGTTTTCTGACCCGACAGGGTAACTTGTGATGTCTTCTGGCTTTTGAGGTTCTTCTCAGGGTGAATTTTCAGGTACCCTTCTCATCGAAATGAATACTTCTTTGTTTTTATAGTTATTTACCGACATTTGCTACCCTTTGCATTATTCTCAAACTGAATGTATGTAGTGTCAAGCAAAAAGACGATCTTATGGTATTCGAACACGAATTATATAATGACTTCCTTTTCGCAAATTCACTGGAGCCACAGGGCCATATCAAGAATAAGGAGACAAACATGGCAGAAATATGTAGTGAAAATGAGGAAGTTCCTGGTAACCAAGGTCGGAGCTGCGACAGGACTCCGACTCCACAGTTTTAGACAAGTTTGTCGACGTTCTCACATTGAAAATTGATGGTCAAAGCCAAATGATTGGCTTAACTTTGTAAAAAAAAACTGCATGTAATGTGGTAGTTTTTGAACGCCTATACGGTTCTGAGCGGAGGATATGTAGTGGCAAGTGGTGCTCTATCACATAAGCACACAGACCAAAATCAAATCGGAATTCGATACTGGCCCGAACAAACCTAGCCTTCGATCCATAGAAATTGGTACCAAACCGGTCTAGGATTAAAACTGTGACTCGTGTATCGGCTGGCCACCGCAAGCCAGTATAAAGGTCTAATTCATTACACCACTGTGCTTCTGAGTGGAAGTCGACTGGGAATGGAAGTGCGGGGATGCATCCCAAGAGAGGAATCGATCAACTGGAGAATTCTTCAGCTATCTCTCACATATGATTCCAATCTGAAAATTCCCCGGAAAAAATCACAAGAATTTCGGGAGTCAGATAATCACAGGAACTGTTTCTTCAGAGACTTTCCTCAATTTTTGCTTATAAATTGAGTTCTGGTAGCTTAGGGCAGAAATATCTCATAGGAATTTGGATCCTCCACAGGAGGTTTTGGTTTTTCAACAAATTGGCTTCCGAATAACTATATCGTATTGTTAATAATATTTGAAAAGAAAGAGTTAAGATGAAGAGTGCCACTAAGAAAATCAAAAAAGCTGCTTACATGTGGTCTGATTGTCAATTTCCAAATGTTGTGGGCGAACATGGAGGCGGCTGACAGTACTGATGAATCTGCTGAGGACATCACCGCAGCCGATACAGCTCCAAGACCTGAACTTGCTTATTTTCTGGAGGTTCTCGAATTACTTCAGAGTTCGGCATGTGATGCATCAAAAGTAAAACTTCTCGAAAAGCACCTCTGAACCTAGGCCATACCGATCGCCCTACACCGGTCTGGGACAGCCGCTCCGTAGGATTATTGCCTTTTGACTGCTATGAGCTCACAGTCTTGTTCGCGACTTTACAATTTCGCTTGCGTTATCTTGGATCTCCCGAAAGTAATCAGCTAGTTCCAGACAACCCCGAGTCCTAAAAAAGTTTGAACATACCTATAAAAGCTACCCACTTAGGGGTTAGATACTGGAATACGAGTGGTACGACCATATTCCTTTTGTCTTCGGGTATTGCTTCCACTTTTGTGCCGTTATTCCATGGCGAATAGTCTGTCATGCGCCAATCTGAAGAGGAATTTGATATAGAAGCGAGAGATGAATGTTGAGAGGCTCTTACAAAAGAAGTGAAGTCGTAGGAGACGTACGGGGTAATAGAGCCCTTGGAGAAAATGTGGAAAAAAAGGCAAAGGAAAAATTGGAACTACCCATACGGGTGATACATAATACTAAAGAATGAGGGATTTGGGAACCTGTATTCCGAGCGATAGCTCCGATAAGTGCTGGTGGCACAGCCATGACAAGACAGCCAACACCGGCAACGAATGAAAGGCTTTGAGCTCCAGAAGATGTACGTGATGACAGCACACGTTGAAAATAGACCTGAAAGAAGCATGGCGCATTTTTGTTTCTCCTTTCTTCTTCTCTCGATACCAGTTATTAATACAAATTTGCCCGATCATTTCATCGACGCCATAGTTTAATAAAGTTTACTAAAGAACAAGTGATTGCCAGCGTTGCCATGGCATGTGATGGGAACGCACGAGTGGCCATTCTCGGTGTCCCGTGGGAAATTGCCAGTACAGGTAGAAACAAAGAATAGTAGGACAGCTACAAAAGCCGAATTCGAAGACGGGAGCCATAACATAAACCGGATTGGACAAAAAGGACAGTATCGTCTTCGATAACTACAAACCCTGGACCTGCCATCTCTTTACAAAAGAGCTCATCTCAAGAAGCCAAGCTAGTACGGGTCACATGCTTCATCAAGTGATTTAAAATTGACAGGAACTAGTTGAAAACTCTTCAAGAAAATGAATGAGAGCCTGCTGTCTACTACAATAGCTCCTTTCCTTCCTTTCTGAAAAATTTCCGTAAGTTTCCTCTCAGCAGTCCGGTTCACATTTACTAAGGAACATGTAACGAAAGGCTCGAAAGGAGATTGTTGTCGTGGCTTTTTCAGGAACTTCCATGTAGAAATAGACAAAACTCGACAGTTATCTCCACGACAATTTACCGGTAGTCTTGGTGAACGAATTCCAACGCTTTAAGCCCCTTTCTTTGTAAATGAACTGTTTTCTAATCAAAAATCAAGTGAGTAGTTTCACATGTTTTACCTGCCATGGAATTCCACCGAATATCAACAGCAACATGCAATCAATCCACAACCATGTTTCCTTAAATCCACCGATTTCACCCACCCAGTCCTCGGCATTGCGGCTGATGTCCTTCGTCGCCTCTTGCAGCAATGCCGCAGGAACGCAAACCCACTGAAAATCACATACTGTTTCACCTGTTTGTTGGAAAGTTTTCGATTCATGATCCATTTCTGACCGTCTTGAAACTCTGCTAAAGCGCTTGCAGCTCAAAATGTATAAATGAAGTGGTTGAGAGCATTTTTGAAAATAAGGGCGATATGAAACTGGGAAACATGAACCATGAATTGGATAAAAGGGTTGCAGAACGCACAGAGAGCATTTTTGAAAGAACGTTCGTTGACGGTAACGTTTGTGGAGTTCAAACATAGTTGTATTGCCAACTTTAACACGCTAGCCAACTCAGAAATGAAGTATTTAGCAATGGTTGGAAAAACTCTCGCCAGAAGTTCCTACTACGTTTGCCACACCAGACGACTAAAAGGTACGACTGCTTACCCACCCGTACATATCCAGGTTCGATTAGGTAAAGTACAACTGTCAATCTATAACTGCATAGCTTGTGCTTTGTAACTCTCCTGTGGGTTATTTGTCGGCCCACTGCTGACCTTTTTCTTCCAAAATAGCTGGAAATTAAATGTCTCCTCTACTAGTCTCTGGGCGATTAGAAAAGGTGAATAATCCGGAAAGTCACCGAAAGACATCCGAACACATATAAAGACATCTTGGTATGGCTTGGTATGGGAGAATCCAGGCCAAGATCGATTGGATGTCTTCCTGTGACTCTTCAGATACCAGATCTGAGATTCTATGGGCCAGAACGTACTCAGCTCACGTTAGCTGGGTGTCAAGGATGGGCAAGGAGGGAGGTACACTAATTATCGAGTCGCATTTAACATAAAAGCTTTTGCCATTCGATCTCAGCTCAGGACACAGACCAGGAAAAGTTAATGAAGGCAAGCAGTGGGTTCTGAGTTTTGACATGAAAAGAAACCGTAACAGAGTGGCTTCTTCAATAACTAGTGCAGCCTATTATCTTTCGAGTTTTTGTTAAGATGGCCCCAGGGGAGGCGAATATAGTATGTGGGGATGAGCAGGGACGAGGTGATGTGCATACTTAAAATGGGCAAAATAGCCTCACTTTAGGGGGGGGGGGGGGGGNGATTCGAAGTTGGTGGGAAAAAATGACTAGGCTTCCATCGAGTTGGGTGGAGTGTGTGGGAGAAAGTCGGAAGAAAAGGCGAACACTCGGCTGTCGGCTAAATAACAATTAGCGAAAATTCCAGGAAGGGTGGGCTCGTAAAACGGTTCCTTGGTAGGGAACAAAAGAGGGGCCAGGATGATATGAAAATAACCAGACTGATTTTGCGATGTTTCAAATTGAAAACGAACGCAAATTTCGGTTATTGTGTCGAAACCAGCAAAAATTGGTAACGAGACGTTATCACGCGCTTGGTCCGGGATTCGGATCCCGAATCGATTACCGCCGATTAAATCTAAGTCTTCTGTCCCTCAGGGGTCGTTTAATGGTTACAGTCTCAACTAGGCTAATAAAAGAGCCAAAGAGTATCAGCTGGTCGGCCACCGCATGTCATTATATTGGCCATATAGGCATTCAATACGACACTGCGATTCTGAATGGAAGTTGATTGTGTGCATCCCGAAGGTGACTGAATGACTACGAATAACCCTTCCCTTCTACGAATGAGTCTGAGCAGATTTCTAGACTCAACAGAAAGGTAGAAATATCTCAGTGATGTGAACCAGCAAACTATATCGGCCTGCAATTACAAGCTAAGAATCTTACGGTCACCTAAAAGTGTTCATGACGTTCAACCCTCATCCGAATGTATTGGATAACAAAATATTATGCATCCCATGAACAAATTGAAGGAGTTGCGTCACTCATGAAATCGAGATGCTGAGAAATTTGCTAAGTTATCGACCAGTACTGACAAACCTAATAAACTTATTTGACTAGCGAAAGGAGAAGAGTGGAATGATATCTGTACACAAGTGCTCCCTAATTTTGACTTCTGCATGAAAACTCCTCAAGCCAGCAAAGTTGTCAATCACTCATTTAGGTCACTCTGAGAATAATGCTAATAAATACAACAAGATAGCCCAAAATCATGGAGAGATCGATACCGTTACAGGTAACAGCTACAAAATTTCAGAAACAATTTCCGGTGAAAATGTAGTTGGGGGGGGGGGGGGG
>UZAF01016655.1:32972-50532 GCA_900617895.1 Haemonchus placei
TGAATACTGGCATGTCCGTGATATGTATAACACGACATAACGCGTATCATTGAGTTCATTTCTTGATATACCGACATTGTGATAGGTGCCCCCCCCCCTTCCAACTACATTTTCACCACAATTTCCTTTTCAGCTTTAAGCACGAATGGATCCCAAATGAAGACCTCGTTTGGGGATCATGCGTTCCTACCGATGAAACGAGTTTTATCCCGTCTCATCTAAACTCATATGTTCTGGTTAGCTGTATTGAAGATGGGCAAAAGAGAGGTGATATCGTACTGTAAATTAGCCTGACCTCTGAGAATGAACAGAAAACCACCAAGGTCGAGAAATGAAATCCTGCTTTGCACTGTCTTGACTGTCTTGAAGAGCATGCATCAGCTTTCTCTCCATCCATGGAAGAGATTCACAGCTTATTTAATCTGGTTTAAAACTAATATGAAATGAAATGTTTGTAGTTCCCATGTACCGGAGGTAACTCAAGCGATGGCATGAATTGATGTTCGAGAAAACGATCGAAGTCTACATTCTGATAGGCTCAAGGCATTTCAGAAATCAACAAGTAAATATTTGGCTGTTGGGCTCAAAGCATTTTCACCATCAATAAGTCAATATCTAGTTTGTAACAGGAGTTGTTAGAAAGTTTTACTCCACCTCCATACCTACAAATGCGACTGCGCCTACCAATTATCACTGTACCCTGAGCAGATGTCGTAAGCGCGGTGCATCCCAAATATAATTATAAATATCGTTTTTCCCCCACTTTCAAACCACATAAAAACAAAGTATTGGATCGAGTTACAAAAATGAGGCGATACTGTGATCTGTTCAAAAGGTTATTTTGTTGCCAGATCTACTCTGGGGCACCGCCTCCCGTCCTCTTCCCTTTGGATGGAGCTTTATCAAGCAAGCAGCCACAATAATTAATTACCGGGAATATTAGTCGTACTAATTTTTTTCCATTATGTGGACCCCGTGGAACAAAAAAAGACGTACCAGACCGACAAAAATGCAAAACAGCTGTACGACGTCAGTATATGCGACAGCGTAGAGACCACCAGTAAAGGTGTAGAAGACGGCGATCAGGGCAGAAATTATCACTGACATATTCATATCGATTTGAAGAATCACCGACAGTGTTGCTCCTTAAATAGTTGCAAATTACAGCAGAACAAAAATCGTTTATATGGTACGGTAGAATATACCCGACCCGAAGTGGGCGATCTGTGAAACGTTCGCGCAAAAGGCTACCGTCTAGATATATGATGTTCAGATTTCTCGAAAGCCCACGGCTCATTCCGATAGTCGATAGTGACTAGCTATTTTACTTACTCTGTTACCTGTAATGAGGTACATATTCGGTGAAAATCATTTTCGCCCTCTCGTTTGCCTTTTTTACAAAACGAGATCCCAGCTGACCAACTCCTCGGTTTGTCATCTTCTACAGCATTGTATAAGAGTTCATCCACTTCCGCTCGTCAACTCCCTCTGGCTCCTAGNCCACAACGAAACACAGCCTTCATATCTCGTTAAACAGTAGTATGGGATGTCGGTCTCAGCGTGAAGGTTATGTTGCACACGGTTTCGTAATTACCTTCATAACCACTAAAAGTGCATATGGCCATTTTTCAATATGTCACATATGTGACTAATTCTTCTTGGCATTTTACGACCTCCTTTTAACCGAGTATGCTCCCATTCGCAAAACTCGTGGTCTGCAAGATCTGCTTTTCCAACGTCCCTGTTCCTCTTCCCCCGAATCCATTTTCACCCCATATCTGCTCATATAGGAAAACGTCCCTCACTGGATAGAAGACGATAAGTGCCGTCGTTTGTCAACTTGTCAGATGTGGATCACTTGCTCGCGGCGATCCGCCAATGACAATCGTGTCAGAGCCCTTCATCTCTGAACCCTGGATCCGACGCCCATTCCAAGCGGTGCCCATCAGCGCGGCAATCGAGTTCTGGTGGGATTGACAACGGCAATGGCAGCTTTAACCCCACCCCATTACTTCTGGACATCTTTTGGGCAATTGAGCATTGTCACGTTTGTTACACGAACGTAGGGGTAAAGAAAGATTTTCTGGCCTCGAATCCTACTTTCGTGGCTGAAGCGGTGGGGTGTCAGACGGCGCTAATAGTACCGAATTGATCAACTAACCAAGAGCTGATAGAATTGCAGCACTCCAGAACACTTCACCGAGTAGAGCTGGCAGAAACATCAGACCTCCTACACGTTGGCCATATTTGATCTGAAACCACTCGTATAGGTTTTTCCCATGTATGAAGGTTAAGTTTTACTACTTTGTAACATCTGCATACCTGGAAGGGATCGAGCATTGTGACGTACCCCTCTTCTCTCATCTTCTTAGCGAACAGCAAACCTCCCATTACTAGTGAGAGAGCATAGCCGATTGGAGCTTGGCATCCCAAAAGGCCGCCGTTGTACAGCGCTTCTGCCGTACCATTGATATAGGCCCCTCCGACCCAAGTCGCTGAAAGCGGAGGCATAATTTAAAAAATTCATCATAAATTACTTATGCTAGAGCCTCAGTATTTTTTGGGGTTATAAATGACTTCTTAATAACTCGATCGGCTACGGAGATTACGCCGTCAACATAGCATAAGCATATTCGCATACTTTCAGTCTACTAATACCTCAGCCTAATTCAACGTATGTTGATAGAACAGTCCCTGATACACACAAGTGCAAAGGAGGATCCAGAGTACGAGCCCTGTCAGCGAATGAAAATCAGGTATGCTCACGCAAAGGAATCGAAGACCAGATGAGCCGGAACGTCATGCAATTTTGTGATGGCCCTTGGACCAGAGCGGACACTGAATGGATTCTTCGAGGCGTCAAACTAGCACCAGGACAAGTCAGACTTCATAATGAGAGCTCTCAATAAAAAGTATGGTATGCCTCGCATCCTTCAAGGGGTTCTGTCGCTCCTGATGAGGCAGAAAATGTAGCAAAATCCCAAATAAACACTCAAATACCACTATAAAAATATTAGAGATGATTTATTATTTCGTCAACGTCTTCATGTCCACGACATCGCTATGAGCACCATCATACTAACACAGGAACACAAAGTGGCTGATCGCCAAGTTTTATCAAGAGTTTCCTAGCACCCCTTAATTGACGTTAGAAGCAGGCTCGAAAAATTCAATTATTTGGCCCACTTTTTACGAATTCTCGAGACCACTTTCAAAATTCTGATGTGTAGAGAAAAACAGTGATGAGAGCGCCATTGTAAAGTTTAGTAAAATGGTCATGGTGGAAATGTTTTCTTAATTGATCCTTTCTCAAATAATCAACTGAACTTATAGTTACGTCGGTGCAAATGCAAGCTCAACCCTCAAGTAATGAATCGGACTTGGTGCAGGCGAATTGAAGCACTGACGATGTTGGGTGCAACCACTTTTCTTTTGCATGCTAGTCACCTGGTGTATTCATAGTGGCCTCGTGCAATTGACAAGTAGAACTTTTATTTCTTTTTTTTACCAACTTTGTTTCCCTTCTTCACTAATACTCACTTTTGGTCCTCGTGTTGTGGTTCCCATGAGCCCCTAAATCTGATGATCATCTGCTACTCATACATTCTCCATGAGAAACGAGTTTTCCATTTTCACCAGAATCCCATGGGAGCATTAGTAATTAAACTGGGTGAAAAACCTGATGACGGAGCAATTTCAAGCCTTGCATTGCTATGGCGGAGCGTTCAGAAACTGCTGACCTCCCTCCCGTGAGATCTCATCATTCAGGAACCGTTAGGTTCCATCTTACGAGACTCGAATGGGTATTGCATGGTTTCCGATGTATGAAGACCAGTAAAGTGATCTACCATTTCCACTTACTTTTGAGTAGAATTTTCTGAGTGCAAACCTTCAATCACAAAGCTCGACCACTCGCTCTCTCGTCTAACCAATGGAACGTACTGGAAAGTAGTTCTTGACCGTTCACGTTACGATTAGGTTTACTCGAAATCTATCTTAAGCACCCGACCTGAACTTGTACCTTTCTTAAGCTGACATCTCATTAGTTCATTCTGAATTCTATCAATGGATGTAATAAGGGGCAATCAAGAGCCTCATACCGAATTACTGAATCGAAAGCAGCCTTGAACAAAAAATAGCAGCCCAATTCAAAGCGTCCATGGGTGAGGCCTACTCCATGCTCACGTGGAAGCACTAGCGAATGCATCGCTCATCTCAAACGATCCGGCCACCTCAGAAAATTCCAGTGCCAGCGCCTGCAATTGAAAGGTACCCTTGAGTGGCCGTGCTTAACAACCTTGCGCGAATTCACTTATTCAACTGAGGAAGCGTAAGCAAGCTGCACACATGGAGTCGTTTCCGTGGTGTTGCTGGCCCTTTATGGATTGAGCCGAGCTTGTACGTGAAGGAATCTGAGGATGCTGTCTACTCGGATAACGAATTTCGCTCTTGACGTCACCAGGCGCTGACATAGGGAGGACAAACAAAATTTGTAGTTATCCTAACAGCGCGGGCGGTGTTGGTCCCGTGGTCACATACTGATGTGGCCTGATATGGTTAGGCTTGCTACTGGTCAGATGCTAGCAAGAACGGGAATAGAGCAGGCAAAACATCTGTGGGTGACGAATGTAATTTTGTCTGAGCACAAAGTGGAAAATGGTTCTAGAACTTCCATGACAGAACCACTTTCTCCTTTGGACCTTGAACCATATCCCGTATTGTTAGAGGCATACTCCAAGGAGTTTATTATAACATAACCTCAATCTGGTAAACACTTCTTAGGAAGTTATCGGATGCGGCGTAAGACACAGTGGCGGGTTAGCAACGAGATACATACGTCTTCAAATTAATTGAGTGGTACCTATGAGCAGGTTATCCCACCTTTCCGCTTTTTTCCTAGTGACCATGTCAGTCAGGGTCTCAGCAGTCAGTGCTTGTTTTACCTTCTGCGATCTCTCTCACTATACCGTCGCTGCCTCCCTGCTCCAAAACTGCAGAATGCAGACGGAGAAGTCCATCAAAGATTGGGCAGCCTAATATGGATTCGAACCGGCGTCAGTACTTTTCCTGGTGCCCAAGGTACAAGAACGCATGCACAAGCAATTAGAAAAAAAAATCAAATAAATCCGATTCCTTCATCGGTGGCTTATATATTACCGGGGTTCACAATAAGAGCAGTCGTTTTTGCGGAATTTGCGAGCGACAGGGTGCCCAATCACGTGAGAATCTCCAGCCGACAGCTGTGATGCTTTTGCTCTTTCACGGCGAAAATGAATGGATTTCGCAGCGGATTCGAGGCTGATTTCTTACTGCTGTACGGCTACAAATCGGAGCAATGTCTGGTATCACGATTCTAGACTTTTCCGATTCTTTCATAGCAAGATTTTTCCAGAACGTGCTGCATTCAACCAGAACCTGAAAGCCATCCAGCGGGGAGTAATGGATATGACCGCAAGTGAGGTTTTGCATATGGGTATCCATCTGAACTTCTTAATAAAGATAAAGGATAAAGTTCTTAGTGGCAGTCAATCCCGTTTATGGGATGTGCCTCCACATTCTAATTCCATTCAGAATCTTAGTGATACGAATGCAATGTGTCCTGCTATGGGCAGCGAATATCAAAGTCAGCACTTTTACCCCCTTAGATGGACATGGGCCAAACTAACCAACCCCTGAGAGCTGGAAGGCTTGATTGTCGCTCGAACCGCAGACCATCCTTGTGTGATAGTGAGCCACTTGCCACTACACCTCAACCTCTTGAGATAAGAATAGTTTTCGGTCTGGAACCTTCCAATCGGCATTGCCATTCCAGTCTTCATGCCTTTATAAGCTATTTTCGACTATTGGAACAAGGTTTTGCATATCTTCTCCTTAATCGGAGGGCCACAATTTCCATGAGCTATCGACGGGGCCAAGTCATCCGAAGCCGTAATTACTGGTTGCTCACGTTAATGGTAGCTTATGACCCATGAAATCGTGTTTTTGTCGACTCTGACTGGCTTTTTTCATCACAAAACTAGCGTCCAAATCTATATGTACGTGGAAATGAATGAAGAAGACGGAGTAATCCAGCGATGAACCACTTACGGCGAGTCTAAATGCTCACAGTTCGTTCAAATTGGGTGGGAACTTGGTTACGAATGAGATATATTTATGTACGATTGAGGCCACTTCGCGTCTAGGTGTGGAGTGACCTCAATCGGACCTGAACCTATCTTAGTTATGCGTCTCTCCTCAATTGTACTCCTCATCTTAGTTATGAGGGTGACGGCTAGTGCTGAAAATTTTGAGAAAGTGAAACTTCAAGAGAGCTAGTTTTTTACGTAAAATTTTCATCGCCTTTTTTTAAAATACCTCACTACCTTACTGTGTTGAGATTTCCCTTACTCTGTAAGGGAAATCTCAACACAATTTGGATGCGATTTGCTCCTCTCTGATGACCTTTGATGAATCTGAGAGGAAAAGAATCAGTGTAAACGCATACTGATAGCTGGAATACGTAATGAAAGGATCGCGATGGAAAGCGACTTGATGACTGGGAGCCCGTATTGTGAGGAACCATCCAAAGCGGTATTGATTCTCACGAAAGATTTCGTAACTATGCTTGTAAGAGAACAAAAGTGCTCTGTAGAAAAATAGCCGATGCTTCAGGGTTGCGAAGTGCCTTCTAAACTGATAATACATCTGCTATCCATCGCAAACCAAAATGAGGTTAAGTACGATTGAGGTCACTTTGCACCTAGACGCGAAGTATCTCAGTCGTGTCTGAATTTACCTGTCGTACCCACGTTGGCCCACCGTTCGAATGGCCATACTCCTGCACAATTTGCATTTAAAGCAAGATAAACTTTTTTTTCGGCTGAATGTGAGACCACGTAAGGCGAGTAAGGCGATGACCACTTGTGGATGTGTCCGATTCACTACAAAACGCATTTCTACCATTCCTATGCACAGAGTAATGTATGCTAAGTCAAAATGGAGGTTGGGGACCTCATTTATTTTCGTCAACCAAATAAAAATTAGGAGCATGGCCTGTGAAATGAGCTTATTGTTCGGTGCGTTCCATTCTGCGAAAATGACTGGCTTGTATGCACCGGTGGTAGTGTATCCATGACTCCCCATCACGCTTGAATTGAAAAGCAGTGGTAGCGTCACAGCCGAGGACGACACGTACACATGAGCCAAGGGAACTTCCTGCTCTGATATGGTCAATAGCTCAGAGGCAGGAAAGGAGAACCGAGCGACTGTTCAGCCGAATGCACGAAAAACCGAATCCATTCACGCTGACCAAAGTTCCAATCCTAGTAGATCTAGCGACACTGATCAAATAGGCATACAACAAAGGCCAAAAGGATTTTTCTAATCCAAATGACTGATAACGGTGAGTAGAAGCTATCATCTGACTTCTGAAATTTAATTTGTACCCATTTACTAAATCCCAATTGATTTTTTCTCATACTGAAGCTATTTATTTAAACTGTATCAAAAGAGTTACCCCCGATTCTTACACATCATCGCTGGGTCAGAGAAACTTGACCGGCAGCTACGAAAGTTCTGCAGTTCATAGAAGTAGAACTGAGGGCAAATTCAAGGAGCTTTCTAAATTATTGGGGGTTATATAGCGAAAAAGCTCACTTCATCTTTTTCTGGCAGAAAACCTTGCCATAGGAGCAACTGGTTTCCCTATTTTTCAATTTGTACTTTATTTTATTTTTTTTTCTCCTTAACGCTACAACCAACGTGATTTATGAGAGTAAACCTCTGAAAAAATGCCTCAATCATGATCAAAGAATGTGGAATCAAATCTTTAGGCGCTGATCAATTTCGTCTGAGAAATGCGTCCCACATTCGACTCTCATTCAGAATCGTAAAGGCGTGATGAATGCCTTGCGGTGGCCAGCTGATAGACAAGTCAACGCTTTTATCCTCCTAAGGAGTGTAACACCTAACCGATCTCGGAGGAATTGAATTCTTGTGCGGCCCAGGCAGATATCGAGGATTTGAGCCTGTGACCATGTACGTGTAAGTGCGCCACTCGTCACTACACCACCTCTTGTCCGTCATTTGGGTATGTGGCATTACGTGCGTCCGAGGATGCGCCTGGCAAATTACGCGGCGGAGTTCGTAACGATTTGAACGACATTAGCGCCTATTATTGGGGTCCAAATTTGAAGTAGAGTAGATTAGAAAGATCATCTGACCCTACCAAACTACTCTACTTCGAGTTTGTGCCCCGAAAATTGGCGTTCGAGTCGTACAAATCGTCACGAACTTCGCCGCGCAAGTTGCTGCGCGCGCCCTCGGACGCACGTAGTGGCCTTCCGCCCCCCCCCCCTGTCATTTATAACTCTTCAAAAATTAGGGGCATATCTGCATTATATTTAGCTCGCGACAAATGAGCAAAAGATTTTCCTACTACATAAGAAAAAATATATTGCTTTGAATAGGAGAAGGTACAGGGGCAAGCAAGCAGCGCTGGCCTCTACACTCTCGATCATAAAGGGGATAATTCGATGATAGTTACCTTTCAAGTTGTAGTAGTGAGATGGCCACTTATTGAAAACAAAGCTAACCTGTCATTGTGAAAATACCAACCAACGTCCCGATATTCCTTCCAGCCAGCATCACTTCTTCCGTATGGGCTCCTTCCGTGCCAACACATTCCTTTGCTGACTAAAAGACAAGAGATTCACAAAACAATCTTACAACATGTTCTTGGACCCCATGGAAACGTTCCCTGTAACAATCACCAGAGTTCTCCCTAGCTTGCAGTCGTCGCCTTGGATACTGCTTGTCTTTTCTCGAGAACACGTATCGCTACAATTTTTCCAATGCCTCAGATTTGTCACTCAATAATATGGCTGTACTTTAGGAAGGATGAATACAATTACGATTAAGAGTAAGACGCTCAATAATTTCTTCAATCCATCTTTCAAGAAAGCGCCATGCATCTGTTTTTCAATCGCAACTGTTCAGTATACAAAATACAAATGCGCATACGGATATTCCTAGCAGTTACACAAAAGAAAGCATTACCGCTTCCGCGTTAGTAATACTCTTATGCCGCTCTAGCTTTTTTGGAAATATTTATCAAGAATTCACAAAGCAAACCATAACGACGATGTTGAATGGAGAGAGAAGCTGGGAACAGCATTTTTTTCCAAACACTCAAAAGACTGGACGAAAGTGATCTCAAATGTAATTAGTGTTTTTATTTGTACTCAGCACTTGCCATTTTCGTCGACGCTTGAAGACACAGTTCACGATAATTTTGAAGTACCCTTTTCGGGCAGAAATACGGAGGTGTTGGTTGGAAATTGTGCATCGGTGGTAAAGAAAGCGAGAATATTCGCCGTTTTCGCGAGTAACAAGGCCCCTCAAAGGTAACGAACATAGGGTTTGTTCGAGATTACCATGATGAAGTGACATGGAAGGGGTACTTGGACGAGATTTCAGCTGTTGCAGTTGAGCTGACTACCTCAAGCCAGAACAGTCCAGAGTCGCCTTTCACTCTCGCTATGGGTCATGACAAAATGTTTGAACTTCCTAGATTGGTTCCCTTATGAATGGCCGTTGAAACTCGTCCACCATGGGTGTGGCATTTACAAGGTGCAGCATTTGGACCCTCATTGTGCTCTCTAGACGAGACCTTGAGTTCATACTATGTGGGAATCTCAGAAAACATTTTTATCGTGAACTGTGGCTTTTAATACGTCCCGATCATCGGTGCAATATCTTTTTGTATTGTTTGCGGGCAGACGCTAGATGTGAGGGGTCCGTTTGAAGGTTCAGACGTCTAGATGCGCAATCCCCTCAAAAGGATGGGGCCCACCCACATTAGGATAATCATGTCAAGTATGACACTAACTTGTTTGAGAAAATCACTCCGTAGTGGGAATCCGACCTGGGCTGCTGCATCAACTGGCACGTTATATGCCTAGGGTTTTCAGAATGGAAAGGGCCCCCACTCAGTGAGTCAGGGAGAACAGCTTGGTTTAAAAGGTGTCCAAGCATTCGACTTTCTCCCACTCGTAGGGTGTTTGCCTACAGTGATTCGTAGTTGCCAGTTGACATTCAATTCAGGCACGTGCAGACAGTATTCCCCCGAAAACAACCCCGTTGTGATGGAAGGCTTGATTGACCTAGGCAAATATCACTTCGGGATTTGAACTCTGGACTATTCGCGTGGACGCCCCCTTCCCCACTTTTTTGTCACTGTCCCACCTCCGCAACTCAAATGCAATAGGGCCAATAATCGCAAAAAATAGCTACTGGAATGCTACTGCGAAAGTAGCTTAGGAATCTTCAAGAGTTGCATTTGAATGGTAGCAGAAGACGGATAAATTGAATTTTCAAAAAAGCGAAGCTCTGGTACAGCAAGGAGAAGCTCGCAAGAAGTCTCCCAAAAGTGAATGCAAAATTTCCAATCATCGAGTGAAATTTCAGAAGACTCGGGACTGTCCACTGATCAATCAAAAATGGCATTGCAATGTTGAACTAATAAAAATGCAAGCTCAATTCGCTTTGCTTAGGTCAAGCAATTGCAGAAATTGTAATCTTGCTAGGCTACTAGTTCATTTCCATTCCGTTTTCATCTCCTGCTTCAGCGATTTTCCTAAGGGTAATTTTTAGAATAAAGGCAGGTACTGAGATTCTATTTTTCCTGGACTTGGTCTAATGAAGGGATGAAATCCTAGTAATGTCGCACCTTCAATGACGACAATTAGTCGGATAGCGTTGGCGAATGTCTGAGAAGGCGCTCTCGAGATATTGTGTTAGTAATACTTCCAGCCATCTGAGATTACTCAGAATTTCATTGCTATTGCGTGCTACATTGCTACATCCTCAAAACAAGTTCCTTCATTACTATTCACTACGTGAAATGACACCTATATTTGGCAATATCAGTCTTAAAAAGGTGCAGCTCACGTAGCTCACAGCCACTAATAAAAAATGACTTTTTTATGGAGAGCGGGAAGATGAAGTCCTGTGGCATTGGTTGATTACACCTTGGAGTAACAGGAAACTCAACGTAATTCATCTGGGAAGGCTGGAAATGCTCACGTTAGGTAGGTGGTATTGCTTGTAAAATACTGTATTGTAAAATATGGTGGAGGATGAAAAGAACAAAGTTTTTAGTCGATAACACGGGTGAGGCTGAAGTGAATCAGAATGCTAGCTCTGAAATCGGATATTCCTTTTCACTACGAGATCATCAGAGCATGGTGAGCTTGGGAATCTGTTTGCTACCTAAGATGACAGTAACATTGGTAGATCTTCTTGTACTCCGGGAGGAAGTCCAGTTTCACAGCTATGTCCAAGGCCTCGATTGAAACGATATGCTTTTGATCTCTAAGGACAATGGGCAAGATCATCTACGACTCCTACCCAGGAAGTTTCGGCAGCCATGCTCTGCTGTCTACCTAACATCTAAGCGTTCCCTCAAATACGTTTTCCCTTCAGCTTCCTTTCTGAAGTCTGCCTAGCTATGAAGAATCATGCAGCACGCGCTCACATATGAAGATCTTTCCTACAGTTATCGTTAATACCCTGGCTATAGGCAGTACCCATCGGCTCACAAAACACACATTTTGTAAACACTAGTAGGACTGTGTTACTGTAAAAGAAGAAGACGAGACAATATTGGTGATTATCGTCCAGTCTATAATATAAATTCTACACACAAGCCACCTCTCTTTACGCATTTAGCTGGCAATGACTCAAGAAAACCAGTCGATATAAGCGTCTTCATCTTCCCAGGCGATTCCAATTTCAAAGAGATTCCCATTTCAATAATTGACTGACCCGGAGGGATGGAATACCTGGTTGGCTAGTATGGAGCAGTATCGGTTCAGCTTGGACCATACTTGTGATACCCGCCGTTTGCCACGATTTTTTCATCCCTTTTGATCCATCAAGAAATGGATCTGCTCACTCGTGCAAAATTTGGTGAAAAGCCTCGCAATGGTCTCTTTTTTCCTATGGGCTGAAAATGTTCCAGCTACAGCTTTTCGTCAGATCTGGTGTAAGCTATGTGAAAATCCCCAGTTTCAGAGGGTTTCAAAAAAAACGAGGGCAGTGTCAGGTGACACCGCCGACAACTCGATGACCGAAGATTCGAGATCACACCCTATACTTGCAAGCCCAGCCTCCGTGTCCGTTACCGTTCATTTGGTAGCCGGATGGAGGTTAAAAGCGATGTTTCAGAAAGAACTGTTCAGAGGACGCTGTGTGCTTTGTATATAGAAACATGGAGATCTCAAATTTGCCTTTCAGGGTGAGCAATCAAATGATAAAACCTTATTCAATGTTTTATTGAAACTGAGCGGCAGGCACTGACCAAATCGGCCCATGGGAGTCTTATCACGGAACACTTCATAGAACACACAGAGAGGTTGCTATTGAAAGCTCATACTGTGTTGGTGGGAAATAGCAAAAATAATAAAAAGCGGAACCGTCACTATCGTACGATCCTCTTGTTGTAACCTTCACATTTCTGTGAAAGATTGATAGGGAACAGACTTGATTCACTCATATAGATACCATTGCCATTCACACAACTCATTATACTTATGATACAGGCCCAGGCATTGCAAAACGAAGCTGAAGGTGAGGAGTATGGTGGGACGATCGTACTCAAGTCCTCTAGGAGTACATGGAAAATTACTATCCAATAAAAAAGTGAAGAAGATGTAATCGGACCGGGTAAACACGACTTATTCATCAATATCGCCAACTTAGTAATGACCCTTTCCAGCTAATTTGAAACGAAGCACTTGCTGATAAACTGCACTCAATCCTTCGGATGGAGTACTCCTCGTGTCATCTCATCCCTTCTGTTAGGCTATATCCCGGCACTGTAAGAGGCAAGGGGTATACTGAAAGTTGCGTGATTGCACCATCCTGTTGGCTGAAGTGACGCTTCTAGATGCGAGGCGTACACATAGAGGGCGCCAGCGCATAATTTTTGCATGTTATAAGACCCCATTGGAGACCATTTTTGTCACATAGATCTTAAAATGGTTTTTTATCGTAAAACGTACGCAACTATGTTGAATTAATGAAATTTCATTGAAAGAATCAAACCTTCGATTTGCGTCCGGCCCATATTCCCACAACGAGAATCAGTACATAGAAGAAGATGATTGCCACTACCCCAAGGACGTCGGCCATTTATTTGCCGCGAGGCCTTTATTCCCCTAAAAACGCTGAAATCGTTTTGAGTGCTTCAGAATCAGAAGAGAATTCTCTCAATCTCGATGACGTCATGAAGTCTAATGACAAATTGCCAGAATAAAGTACAGCGACAGTAGGCGGCGTCACAACGATTACGGTAGTTTCGAGTGGGCACGTTGAGGGGAGGTAATTGCTTGAGATGCTATCGTACAGAATCTATACACACAATGTTGAGCATAAAGGAATTTATAATGAACATCAAAAGTAAAGGTGGAAACTTTGCAAAACTAGAAAGAATTAAATGCATGCACCTGAGCACCAGGATATGAGTATATCATCTCCCTTCCCAATATCACAAGTCAGGGTGGTACTAGGCCCAATACACGCTGTACGGACCCACAAAACATCTTCAAGTACTTCAACAGTTTATATGTCATGCACGCAATCGGGTCACGGGTTAAGATGCACTTTACTCCCAAAGGCTTCTTTCCGGCTGTGGTTCTTCCTCACGTGAACCATGTCCCAGAAGCAGCTACAAGTAGTGATGGAACCTTCTTTCTAACGACTCAGGACGTAGCATATTCACTGTTCTCTTGTCTAATGTAGCAATTAACTGAGGTTCCAACAAATGACCAAGATTCTTGTATCACTTGAGCCGAAAACGGTGTCCCCATAGTTAGGGGGAACTGAAGTAAGTTCAATCATGGACTATTTTGGCAGAAATGGAACTGTCTCGATATTTAAGCAAACACAAAAACAGCCATTGAAGAAGGCAATTGACTAAACATCCATCATCTCGAAAAGAAGCCATTCAAATCTGGAAATAGGCTTGCTCCCTTCAGAGAGACCACTGACAAGCTGTGCCTGGAGCTGGGTATGAAAAAATGCGTTAATCATCGTAAAATACTAGTCAACGATGGCCCAAGAAGGGTATTTTTAACTCATAAAGTGAATTAAAAGGAATCAGGTAAAACTTGCTCGGCATGGAGATAGCCTGGCCATGGCCATAGCCTTTAGAAAGGTCGTAGGGAAATAGATTCTGACACCTTAGCTCGGCAAAGCGTTGTCTTGGTGAAGCAGCGAGTGGGCGTCGATATGGGCAGAAAAGATCGAGGAAAATTCAGGCAGGATGTCCCGAGGCGAAGATGGAAGATGCTGAATAAAACATAGCAAGCTGGAATCGGCGTATCGAGCACTTACTCCACTCAAAACAACGCATGGCATGGATAGTAATACAGAGGAATTTCCCACAGAATTCCTCCTGAGGGCTTCCCACCTTCCACAAGGGCGCAGGCTATAGCAAATGCTCGAATGCGGTGAGAAGCAACAGTGATTTGAAAAGGAGAAAGATAGAAGCGCAGCTTGATTGGGACGGCGTTGCCATATAATTTGAGTCGCCTCTCTCTTCGATTGTATGTTGATGCCGAGATTGAACCAATTAGCAGAAAGCCTTAGCGCTCCCACGGTAGCACCCTGATTACAAAAAACATTTCATTTAGAAGTCCATTCGGAATGATTTCCTAGGGGAAAGTCTTCCCATCTCAACCTGCTGAACAGTTGAGAAGGTTAGGAAGGTAAGGACATGAAAGCATCACGACAACGACAAAACTTTCCGAGTTCGCATTAGGAAAGTATTGAGTGGAATATGTCAGGGTACAGCTTAGAGCTATCCGATTTTCCCACTAGCCAAGACAGAGAAGGGTGTTTTCACCCGAGGGATATCGGGGAAACTCGTTCGTCAAAAAGAAGCGATGCAGCACTTTTGATGGAAGTTGGAAGCTGGAGGCGGAGTCAGTACAGAGTCTCGGCTGGTTGACGACGGCAATGACGAGACGCCTGCTCCTGGTCGGAATCCAAGCACGAAAGGAAAGCCATCAGGGGCGAACCTACTGATTCAATTCACCCCTCAACATAATCCGTTTTGCCGAGCACTTCAAAAATTCGTGCCCGTTAACTGCGTGACTCTTCCGCACTGCGGTTTAGTATCCCAAATAAATCTTCAGCGAAGCAGCGTCACTGAAATTGGCTTAAGAATGGATGGACGACAATTTTCCGCCTACGTTGTTAAGCGATCTGGTCCAATACCCTGGCTTTGAAAAACACCCAGGGACTTCTGGCGATGATGAGCTGTTATGTTTCAGGCCGTTAAATCCTAAAAACAACTAGGCTCACCAACATGTGCTGAATTAAGAAACGAAGAGCGAAGGGATCGATTTCGAGAGGGTTGAATCCCTGGAGACTGTGCTCGAGGAGTCGTTTTGGGCTGCTGCTGAGCGCATCACCTGATGGATCGACATTTCAGAGGATTTCGGAACAAACGTGCTTCTAAACGACATGGGGATATGCCAAGGCTAGATCACTTGAGGAAAACCATGGACTCATTAAGTTTCATATTGGTAGTAGTTCTCTGAATACACTCGAATGACATGAAATTGGCATTACGAGGGATGCCCACCTAAATTTCCAATGAGCATTAGTCATTCAAGACATAATAAAAATACTCCTACCGTAGTCCAATGGTAGTTCTCGCATCGATAAGACTAGCACCAATCTTTCATTTGTTCATACTATTATGTAATGGTAAGATATCCACTGATCAAAGAGGACTGTTGGAGAAGGACACATCTTTTCCCATTAAGTAGCCTGAAAGGCTTGACGAAACGTCATCCATCTGTGCAGCTCTGAGGCTCAAATTTCATCCGGCCATATCACTCAAAAGATTTCCGATGAGAGAAAGCGTATCCTGACTTCGATACCCCTGTTGCTCATTTTTCCAAGTTGTTTATTTCGTTATCAAAATCGGATTTCTTGGCAGGGAATATCACCCTCACTATGAATGACGTGAAACTTAGCATTGCTGGAAAACTTTGAGCCAACCCTATTGTTTGAGATCCGTTTCTTGAGGGTTGATTGATTTGACAGATTCCTCATTTCAGGTGGTCGTTTTAATCCACACTAAGTGCTATACCAGTCATGCAGTTACCTTTAGTTTATTTTGCCCTGTCCCTTTTGAAATGGTTTTTTTTGTAAAGCTCGTGATTGGGTGAAAAGAAAACGATTCTTCAGGGAAAAAGAGAAACTACGAAGTAGTTGGGCTCCCACTGGCTCGCACCAAACGCACAACTTTTACCTGCGAAGCCTGATTGTTTTTACTCCTTACTCCAGTCTTAACTGCAAGGATCCGCCGATACTGCTGCTAACTCCGCTACAAGAGAGCCATCTTCCTTCTATGATGCTCCAAAGTTGATGATTTCAGTCGTCATGCTGGTTATACACTGCCAGCCTATGCTAGCCATTGTTCGGATTCAAGCTGACTGAAAGAAGAGGTGTCCAAATCGATGGGTGCGAGTGTTTCCAAAACAGCACGACTGGCTGACTTCGTTAGAACTCGATTGATGCATCCCATACACACAGACAGCAACGGCAGGAGATTTATTCACTGCTTGGGTGAGCAAATTCACACACATACACCCGCGCATACACACACACTCGGTACACACACCGATATACACACCCACACACTGATTCTGAATGTGTGGGAGTGTGTGATGGAGTGGGCCGTTAGCCTGCCCGCGAATTTTCCATCTAGAAAGTGATTGGATTACGTTGCAAAAATAACTGCCTTTGGACTGCATGGTGCCGAGGGTTTTGGTGCAACACATGTACCGTGCTACGATACAGCCTAGAGGGATGAGCCTGGTTGCCTCCACTAACAGAGATCATCACTAGAATAAAATAAAAGTGGAACTTTCAAATGACTGTGATTTTATGGACTGTTGTTCGAGACCATTTTATCCACTGGTACACATATTTTTTTGGAGAAGGGGAAGAGCTACTTGGCATGCTATCGAATTCATGGTCAAAAATTCAAATACCATACCGATCACCCGTCTAAGACAACGACACCTTCCACCTCTCCGAAGTCTACTCATTTGTAAAAGGCTCACTTGGGAAAATAAAGCGTTGTATCGCGAACTGGTTAAGCTCCCCACTACTTTCTATAGGTCAAATGCGCACTTAAATGTCTCTACGATTCTGAATGGGAGTCGGATGCCGGGGATATCCACAAAAGGTTAACACTTTATTGCTTAGCTGGGCCTATCAAAGCCATATACTGTTAGCACTCCATCTTTCAAGGGACTGCACGAATCTCCACGAAGCATCGACTGAAGATAGAATGTTTGGTACTATACCACTAATTACAACCCCAAAAAACTCAAAATTTTAATTTTCGATGAAACTTCGCCTATAGGGGTAGTCCGATGCCCTGATAACGAATATGACCTTCACTTTTGGCGCCAAGGTTGTTTTCACCAAATTTGCTGAAAACTTGCGTTTAGGGGGTATTTGAGGTCCTGATAACGAATATACCATCCATTTTACG
>UZAF01016655.1:50887-67620 GCA_900617895.1 Haemonchus placei
GCGAAGTTTCATCGAAAATTAAAATTTTGAGATTTTGGGGTTGTAATAGTGGAATAGTACCGAATGTTTCGGCCAAGGTTCAAGGCACAGTTCGCAATAATTTTGAGGTACCCCTTTTAAGTCGGAAAGCGGAAATACTGGTTGGGAATAGTGCATCGGTGGTGAAAAAGCAAGAAAATTCGTCGATTTCGAGAAAAAATATTGCTCCTTATAAGAGGGGAAAATAGAGGTTGGTCGTGATTTCCATTATGGAAATAAGGTGGGTGGGTATCGGACGAGATTACAGCTGTTTTAATTGCGCAAAGAGCTGACTACATTAAGCCAAAACTTTCCAGACTTGTCTTCCACTGTCGATGTAGGTCATGACAAATTGTTAAAACTTCCTACGTGGGTTGCTTTGTGGATGGTGCAGCCTCTACAACGCCGTTGAAACTCGTACGCGCATACACACGGGACAATGGTTGAGCCCTTATAACGCCCTACCTAGGCTTTTTTCTGACTTGGGAGCGCCACATATGGTATACGAGAAGGCGATATATTTATCCTAACGGTAGATCTTATAGGCCAGTTTTCTCGTGAACTGTGCCTTTGACCTCGTATGTGTACAGTTCTCGCATCACTACTACATATACAGTAGCGCTCAAAAGTCTTCGGTGAAATGCTTCAACGCTTTTTCNTCGTTCATAATGTTTTTCTTAGTAGACCAAATCGCGCGAAATTTGGATATGTTTAACTAGAGCATATTTCACCCTAGTATACACTATTTGTCTGCAAAGCTGTAATATCTACAGACAGAGCAAGGTGTTTGTTGCGGTAGCAGATTTTGCTGAGGCTGAAGTTGTTGACGTGTGTACTTATTCGCACCTTATGTGCGTTTCTCTCATCTATTGTGTTTGGCATTACTGCTCGTACACTTTAGACATGACAAAAAAGAAAGAGATTCTAGAAGAACCATCAACCACCATTGAGTTCATGCTCTTTGGAATATCTGGAACATGGCCAGATTGCAAGTTAATAGTGGTAAATATTCACAATACATCCACGCTCCAAATACAGAAATTTCGCCTGATTACATCCAGTAGGAAAGCAGTTACGACTGGAAAGTACAGCTGAACAACCATTTCACCGAAGACTTTTGAGCGCTACTGTATAGTGACTTCGCCGTTGACGTAGTAGGAACTTCTAAAAAATCAGAACATATTTCCCACTTTGGTTCTCACGATTCTCCTAGAATGGTAATTCATGCTTATGTATTTCAGGTCGAGGGTTCCAATGAATTTAAAAATACATCGTGACCGGACCTTTTTAATAACAGTAGGTGTAACGCATTCCCTGACCGAACAATTCTAGATAAACACTCCTTTTTATTTGTTTCCTTGGGATATCACTGCATTCCAGGGTCTAGAAAGATTCGTGATGATAATTTTGCAATTAGCAATTACATCATATTTTTCGATTGTTTTCTATCGTTGGCGTCGAATCTCTACCTCTCTCCATCCCTCCCGATTTACCATTTCTGTGGTCCATTTCGAAGTAATACTAGGAATGCACTGAGTAGTCGACGACCATTTGGCATAAAGAGCATAATTCACTATCATACTGGCTCTTCAGATTATGGGCTGACAAAAAACCCTGCGATTGTGTAGGCGTTATCTATCTATCTGCCGCGTAAAGACGGCATAGGAACAGCGCAAAAAGGTACCCGCTTTNTTTGTTGAAAGCGCCCACCCCGTTCAGGGAAGTTCCCTTATGAGCGTATTAATTAGCTTCGTAGTAGGGGCGCTTCGGGTACATTGTCTTGCAAACAATCCTTTTCCTTCCATCGATATAACTCGTACAGAGCTGAAAATAAATTATCATGAGAGCCACGAGCCAAATTACCATGGCTTCTGAGTATGTTGCGACTTTCCGCACTTATTTTTTCAGCACTGTAGCATTACTGGACAACATCGGGCCATTTCTAACCAATGGAAAGTACAACAGGTGTAGAGCTCTGAGTTTTGAAGCGACTCGACGGTCTAATGGACAACGACGACGGCGACGATGTCCAATTGGCCATTTCCCAATGTCCCTTCAATACGACCCTTCTTGAACCTTGAATATGCTTTCTACTGACTGGCTTGCGGCATTAATTCAAAATATTCGCAACTGGCAGCGAGTTCCTTGCACTTTCTTTTCACAAATGACGTTTGCAAACCTCCATTCCCACATCCGCTGGCTGCACCCCATCGCTATCCCCCACTGTTTCGTTTTCCAATCAAGATTATGAGCTAGCATCAATCTTTATGCGGTCTGAAGATTCAGTTTCTTTACGTCACCAGGGACCGATACGTAGTCTAAAGTTCCCTTTTGCGTCCTACATGGCAGCATACATCAGTCAGCCGATAATGTCGACCATCAAGCAGGACAGATACATCAACGAGCTTGAAAAGAGAATGATAGGAATTCAGCCCCGACGAATTTTTGATGATAACTGCTCCTTAAATAGACGAAAAGGTCATCGGAAGAAATAGGGAAATTAGGCCTTAGAGCGACTATAGGTCTCTCTCCCAAATACCCGGAATATCCTAATGGAGATTAATTAACGTAAAGTAACCCTCCAGGCAGAACGTTTTCAGCACGAGATTGGCTGCTTGTGGCTTTCCCGGCCCTACCACTGAAGCCCTCATCCCACTTTTTTTTTGATAGTAAGGACAACATAGTAGGAAAGACCTAGTTTCTTTGGTGTTTTGTTTTTTTCATAAACAGTGAAATGTTAGCTGATTGTGTTTCAAATTCATAAGCGGATAATAACCCAGTATTCAAATTTTATATAGTCTTAACAGAAAAACAGAAGCAAGAATAACAATGCAGGATACTGCCCAACCACAGAATAGCAAAACAACTAAATCAGTAACAGTGCATCAAAATTCTATAAGTACATCAACAAACCAGACTATTCTCAAGAATATGCCTGAGCTTTCGAATTTGACTGTACAGCGATGGAGAAGTAGTTTATGTCCGTTTTTCCATTAGCGCCTTTTCGGGCACTACACATTAGGCTCAAGAAAAAGCTTTCAAAACGCTTTCTTTCTTACCGACATCAACCAATTTAACTAGGTCGTTCAATGAGCCTCCAATACAACACACAGTGGCTACGTCTGGATTGAATTGGGCGGCATGTAATGGACCAACGTGTTGCATTTCAGAATGTACTTTTGCAATAGATCCGTCGTCTTGCACCTTCCAAACGCATAACATCTAAAAATAACGCTACAGAGAGGAAAGCGGTAAAAAAGAAGCCATATGCATACCTGGTCATGACCAACGGTGACTAATAGACCACGCACAGTGGCAGAGAGTGTCAAACCTCCAACACTGCCGTCATGGGCATGTCCTTCCCAAAGTATTTCTCCAGGTTTCCTCATATCGATGTGGCGAAGGGTTCCTATGCAAGATCTAATAAACATTGAGAAGTAATAGAAAAGGGTTAGAGTCTCGAAATATCAGTGAGTGATTGGTCTATTCCTTCAAATTCGTTTCATTTTTCGCTGAGCGTGAAGGCTTCTGTGAAAGAGAGTCTTCAGAAAAATGAAAATTTCTTTATGCAATGATACTCAAATGGTTTGGCCAACACTTCCTCAGCTGTAACTGACAGTAGATCTGTTTCCGGCAAGCACGTCAATTTCTCAAGGATTCAAACAGGCGAAAACTACTTCAAGTGTTGTCGAAAATAACATTTGCAAAGCACACGTGGTGCTCTGGTATTAATGATGCCAGCGTCCCGGAGACCGATAAAAGCCCGACAACGGAATCATCAATGAACTGATTACGATAAGCACATTGGAAAGTGCAGGATGTAATTTCTGTATAACCATTTGTTACTTCTGCAAAGTATTATGAGCATCCTTTGAGTCACTCATTAACACGAGAATGATAAGAAGTACTGATACAAGTAGCCAGCATTGCATCGTCTCTACAAAATCGGTAAAGTACCTCAAATCTTGCGTCTAGAACTTGGAGCGTAGATGTATATCGCCGTGTGGTTGGCGTCCCCATGCATCGCGTGATCTTGTCGGAATGGGCGCTTCCAGAGTGGAGCGTTGAGCGTCGAGCACCCGTAAACCGCGTCAATGCCAGCGCCGCTGCTGACGGAGTTTGCGTCGGAGCATGTTATTTCCCTCGCGAAGCTGCTCAGATCTTTTTCGCACTGATCTACTCCCGTCACATTAGGCCATAGAAGTCAAGGAAGAAAAATACCATACCATCATGAGTAAACTGGTAAAGTTGAATAACACAGCCAATAGCGATTCGATCAAGAAATAATCTACCGCCGACTTGTGCTGAATGATCGACAACCGGCGTTGTCATCGAAACGATGGTACTCAACGCTATAGTCTGATGCCGATTGTCAAAGAGTCCCGTGCTGATGATGTTTTCAAAGCCCACCATGACGCCTTCACAGGCCAGGGCCATCTTGCGCTCCGACATTCGCGCAGCCTTGCTTTAGTGTTCTTTGATAACCNTAGATCGAATGCGGTCTTGGGAAACGTATGTTCCTACCGAAACAACTGACCACCATGTTTTTGCACCGGGAGTCGAACGTGACTGGGAGACGAAAGCGGGCTAAATCCCAAAACGGGATTGGTTTACGCCAAGACTTCATCCTCTTATTGTCACCATAGACGGGATGAAGGATTAACGGTTAAAGAGTCGATAACTCGTTTCGAAAAGGTGCCATGTCTGCTATAGAACTGTGTCACCTGCTTGCGGTGACTGAACATCGGCAATCGCATAGGGAGCCCATCTTTGAATCTTAGCCTGACAAAACTGGGCGATGGACACCCGACAATCGTCCCACGGCAATTACTGTAGTCTTTCCGAAGATACAAATATCACTCTTACATTGCGCGCTCCGTTCGACACGCTGCAACGCGGCCGCAAGTCGAATATATGATCATACAAACCAACTAAGAGGTCGAACTCGAAAACCCGATTTCTGCGGGATAGCGCAATACCTACCCCTACTTACCAATGTAAAATAGATGTTAACTTCTACATCTTTATTGACTCAAGGCTTCAAAGAAATTAATGGAAGGCTGAGTAAGCTTAAGCAGATATCAATTCAGGGTTCCTCCTGTTTGATGCAATCCACCCTCCGAGAGAAGCTGAATCTCTTCCAACCTCTCAGCGGTAGCTGTGAACCAACAATGGTTAGCTACCGAACTTAAGTAACAAAAAAAATATGGTGATTCTGAATGAGTAATAAAGGGAAAAAAGAGTACCTTGAGATGTTGAATTTCAAAGGCTAAAGCAAGGCCCACAAAGCAGCGTAAAACCTATCCTTCAAGCAATCAACCATTCACCGATGAACCAAACCTTTTTTGATCACGAAATACAACCAAAACATACTTTGAAATTGAATCTAGGTACATATACTAGAATCACCAAATGACAAGACCCCTTTTTACATCAAAAATAATTGGGAAATGCGCTCGGAACAGGAAAATGAATATGCACCAAACTGAGCAGCTGAGATTGTTTTGATAAATGCTGTTCGCACCTTGCCCATTTATATTCCATCAACCACATATAAAAGAAAAAAGTACCGTCATCTGTTGCAACGAAAGCCGAGAATGGATTGAAATGGTTCCACCTCACCTGAAAACTGAAGAATGAGAGGAGATTTAAAACTTCGCCTAGATATTACGCAACGAAACCACCATGCAAAGTATCAGTCTTGTAAGAGGCAGACTTTTTCGATGTATTAGGTTTTGGCTGTGAAGAAACAAGATTTTTGGAAACATCACGATAGTTGCCTTGTCCAGAAAATCAACCACTGTTTCATGGCTACAGCTGTTTCTATTGTTTGTTAAAAAGAAGTTACAAGTGCAACAGTTGAAATTCTGTCAGTTTGTTCCGAGTTATACCAATACGGCTCCATCCTTCCCAAGTTGGATGAATGTAGATGGAATAAAAGTCTTTTAAATTAAACTTGTTCGAGAAAACAAATCACATAGAATTTCAGTCGACCCTACTTCAATTTGAAGTTCAACCCTTGGCAGATCTGGTACTCAAAGGAAGTATCATGCAGGGCACTAATTTAAGGATAAAATATAGAGGTTTTACGATAACTAAAAGAATAGGTGCTGTTTAGAGTCGCACGTTTTCTTTTGGATTATTATTTATAATAATAATCCAAAATAATAGTATAGTAGTATAATAGTATAGAAGAACGTTTACAAAGAACTTACTTGTTCCACCTGAGCACCAAGATTCCACATAGCTGAAGATGAGCCACTGTTTTCTCGACAATCAATAACCTCTACAGTTCCACCAAGAGTACCCGTGAGTATGAAAGATGCTTCGGCTGGATGCCATGAAAGAGCTTGTACCTTTAAAAATGCGAACTTAACAACATTTCAAGCGCAATCGATGTCAAACTGTTATCAAACAATGGCATGTTAGTTATACCTCCCCATCGCGCTCCGGGATTATTTGAGCTGCCTTGGCTTCGTCCAAATCCCACAAAATGATTTGTTTGTCGGCACCTGAACAGCTCTATAGAAGAAGAAACCGCTCAAAGGTAACTCATACAGCGAACATCCTGGTTCTACTCAAAATATATGTATGTGCTTCACAGCAGAGGCGTACGTGACTGCTGTTTTAAGTGGAGCTCATTGGACCCGATGAATAGGGTTGTTAAATTGGCATGTAAGATGTGAATATTAAAAAAGATGGGATCAAAGATTGTTACTCCAAAACTACTTCACTCGCGAAATCACATTTTTTTTGTTAAATGTTGGAGAGGCGCAGCACACATCAAGTAGAATGGATCGCAGTGCTCGTAAGTCTTGTATTTGGTATTAGAAGAGACTTTCATTACCTCCACTCGCTAGAACATGGGTTGTGATCCTATTCCACGCAAGTCCAAGGACAGCATCTGAGTGACCTTGTTGACTTCCATCGCGCTTCCTTCGCCGACCTACCAAACAGAAACGGATATATATACAAAGTGAGCGCAGCAGAAAAACCCGGACTATGCAGAAGAATAGCAGCATTCCTTGATCTTACCTTTACTCTTGGATCCTAGGGATACAACTGGTTCAACAGAGTTCATTATATCTAGATCCCATATGTTGATCACAGGTTCCATTGTACCGACAGAAATAAGATTACCCTATAACTTTGAAAAAGTGAGGTTTGAATGTACAAAATATTCATCAGGGTCCTCTGCTTTCATAGGCGAGAAAACTAAAATGTGATTAAGCCCGACCATCAGTTGGTATATCTGAGGGCGGTTTTGTAAAACAGCTGAAGGTTTCGAAAAAAGCATTAAGCTGCTGTGCACTGAATTCTCAACTTCCAAAACTAGCCCGAATATAAATCAATGCAGATCTGTCTTTACGAAAACAGCTTTCGCTACTACGACCATGCTTCTACTAGTACATCTTCTACTATGGAATTCTGTTGAAAATTTGTGTAAAATTTATGACAAGGTCCACAACTCTCACTCTCTTAAAAAACACTCGTTCCCTAGCTACTGGAAACAGTGGCCTACAGAAGTCGTTATTCAAGAATACTAGTTTGAACAAAGTGCGAAGAGTCACTAACAGTATACGTTTCAGCTTCTGCATCTAAGGGAAGGGGACGTAGAATGACCGGTTCAGTTCTTAAAACTAGCTTAAGCTGGAATTATCAAGACTGTTTCGTTTCTTAAACTTAAGGATGAAAATTCAAACTGCTTCAAATTTTTCAACGTCAAGAATTTCATTTCGATAAACAGAGAAAAATGTAAGGGTACTATTTTAACAGGAAGAGTGTAAGACTAATTCGTGACGCTACTGATCGAAAGTTCTTAAGAGAGTTCGGATTTCCTCAGCACTATTTACTCATCAGTAGTGGTTCCAGGATCAACATTCGCGCTATTTTTTTCAGCAAAAAACTGAGCGAAGTTTCTATTCACCCCACTTCCTTTGCTCAAATCCATTCCTTCCCTCTGCTTTCAAGATCGATATTGCCGTTAAGACACAGTGGAACAAGAAATCTAAGACAATAACCATGCACCCTCAAACAACGGCTTTCGATATGAAGAGATTTGCCATAGAACGTACATATATTGTCAGCCGTGCACTACAGTAACGCCTGCCTGTTCTGGTGAGTCATATCTCTCTTGATAAAAATGTACAATACATAACCACTCATCACAGCTTACCTTCCCAGTTTCATCATTTCCAGGGTCATGTTGGATCGGTTCAAGACATAAAGGGGGTGCATCTAGAATATAATCGTGATGACAATACCAGTCCTCGTTTTCTTCATTATACAGGAAAACATCCAAAGTATAGTTGTCCTGAATAGTAAGATATACATGTTAAAAATGACTTTTATAATATAAGAAAAATGAGAAACGATGCCTGGTTCTCTAGAGAAGTTGGGAACAAAAAAGTCTCATTAATTAACCAAGTCAGATCAACTCAAAAAGGAAGAAACGGGCTGCAACTTGAGAAAAATAACAGCAGATCACATGCACTATCTGCAGATACACCGAAAACCCCGTTTTGCAAAAATTGTACTCCGAGGAAGGGTCATGGTTGCAAAAGCAATAGGAGATAGAACATTTTCTGCACCGAAAAGTGCGAACCTGCAGGTAATACATATGTAAAACGCTCGTAATGGCCAATACCCACCCTATCAATTTTCGCCAGCACTACTAAATTGTCGTCAGGGTTAATTTCAATTTCCTCCTTCTCCTCTTCATCACTATCAACGTGTAGCGTTACGTACGGATCATCAGCATTTGATGCATACATAGCAATCCCTCTCATCCTGGAAACAGGAACCTTATCATGACATATTCTGCTGAGAATGGGCAAAATGGATGACATAAAATATATTCGACCTACGTTCACGGTAGGTGCGGTCCAAAGTTATAAGAAAACCTACCCGCTTTCAGGCTTCGCCTCATCCTCTTCTTTTGCCTCCGCCATTTCTGTTTCTTCGCAGTTATCCGTCCCCTCATTTGCTGCGGATCCACGAACACCTGGTTCACGCTAAAATCGGTTTCGATGAAATTTTGAATCACGTTAGGACCGATCTAGGGGCGAAATAAAAACACCACTTTTTTTCTATGAATAGACAAAAACAAGATAGACAAGAGGAAGAGGATGAAGAAAATAGAAGAGAAAGAACAACAAGTTGTGAACTATAATGGATGCTTGATTTATAAACCTTGGCTTCAGCCTCACCGTCGTTATCGCTTTCCACATCTGATGTGTCAGGAGCACTTCCTAAATACAGTATTTTATAGGTGTCTCAGTACACGTCCGATGGTATGGAACCGTTATTTTAAAAACATTATCAATGAACTAATGCGATTTCATCTTAAGTGGAAAGTGCCTATGCTAAAATGGTAGTGTATCGAACAGTAGCCAAAATGCTTTCATAAGGCAGGTTTGGAAGTCAGTCAAGTAGAACCAGTCGAGTAAAGTAAAACCAAGCTTACATACTCGACAACAGCAGGCTTACCAAAGAAATTACAAACGATCAACAAAATACTACTGAAGTTATTGCTTAATACTTCGCCTCACAGTGTTTGCCGCACACCAACGTAAGATGATATACGAGACGTTTAAAAAATCGAAACAACGAACCTTCTATGAGCTGCCTCATTTGCTCTTCGTTTAGCTTGACTTTGTCCGGAGTTTTCTTAGCCACTCCTCTTTGAATCCAAGCGATATCAGAAATCATTATTACTCCATTCATGATGGCCCTGGAAATGGTGTTTATTGCATGAAACCATATCAATTAATACCAGAAGCGGCCAATTTCAACACGTATTCGAGTTTGGAAAATACATCACGGACATCAGCCTTTTGGCGTCATCACTTAGAGCATTATTCACAACTATAGACGAAATTTGAATAGATTCTGAGCATGGAATTCCAAAACAAGAAAGCAAGCCGGAAATGTCGTCATGACGAAGCCATCTTGCTAAGACGCTCCTCGAGATTTTGAGACCGGGGGATTTGTAAGCAGCGGAGATCGTCCGCAGCGCTCGGAGCCGCAGCATTCGTACTGCCTCCACAGCTGCAACAGCTATGACGTCGGAAGGCAACTCTGCTAGCCGACGGAAGAATCTGACGTAGTTGTTGCTGCGAAAGGCAATGATGATGTCGTGGAGGATATGGAATACGTCACGAGTGAGGTAGCTCTTCCAAGCGTAGAGGTCCAACAGAGATGTCGGATCTGAAATTCCGTGAAGGATATAAGCACTTAAAGTGCGATCACTCACACATCCATGGGGTACGATGGCTGCCGCTTCTGCCCACCTTGAAAGGCACTCTTCTAGTTGAGTGGAATGAAGTTTCCAGTCGTAAGCTTCACACTTTTCCGTTTGGCACTTATAATCAGTTTCCACGTAGAAAGGTATCATTTCGTCAAGAAGTAGCAACGTTTCTGCTGCAGAGACATTTTGGAGAATCATGTCCTGCCGAACAGCTCGGAAGCGATCACAAACAAACGAATACACCGAATTGAATTGCTTTAGCTTTTCACTTTCATAGATATCCAAGAGGTAACGGACGGTTAAAAGGAGTATCTTAGGAGGTCGTAGGATATCCGGATTCAGATGATCGGAGCCAGCTGCTGGTCGTGTGTATTCCTTCACCATTCTTTGCCGAATATCTCTAGACCTTTCGGAAGTATCGTCAAGTTTCTCCAGAGCGTGGACCATGTTATTAGCAAGACGGAACTGAGTTTCAGCTTCCGGGCACATTGTCATACATCTACCCACAACACTATGAGAGGTGCAGCACATTCTTGAAAACAGCGACAAGAACAAACAATCACGACATATTTGTTGGCGAAAATGACAAAAGCAGTCGTCAAATAAATGATAGTCCGTAACCCGCACGTACCTTTGACGGCTACCGTAACCACTGAAAATCCTCTGGTTGCGCTTGTTTGGTCGTGCGCACTATGTAATAGACAGCTAAAATCAAAGCCTCTTCTGGAAGAGCCTGCTTTCCCTGGATTCCTTTTACTCGTTTACCTCGTAAGGTGCTTAGCCGTGTTTCTACGGTAGTATTGCCACTTCATGGAACATAAAATTCCTGACCGCACCCACAGGCACGAAAATTCAGTCCGGCACTCGGCTCTTACAGTAATCCGGCACGTGTTAACACGTAANTCGAAAAGAGGCTCTGGGCAAGGACACGGAGGTGGGGGGTGGGGTAAGCCAGGGGGTTACTGCAAGAGCCGAGTGCCGGACCGAATCCCCGTCGCAGTACCGCACCCCTCCCCCACGCCATGAAACGGGCATCCCAGCGCCCGAGTCCCCAGGAGACACCATTTCACGATCAGGGAACTCAAGGTACTCAAGTTAGCGATGAACCTTTGCTCGAAGTGAAGTAGGATAGCAGAAGACTCGTCCAACTAACTCACCAGCGTGCATTTACGATCTTTTTCTTTTATCAAACCTCCACATGGAGGTACGTTCTCAGCGAAACTCGTAGAAATGAAAATCATTGCGCTCTGCATATGTATCTACCGGCAAGAGCTAGCGCGCAGCGATGGTCAACTACCTAATCTGTTTCGAGTAGAGAATTTAATCAAGCTAAAACGGCACGGAGACAATCGAGGTGTCGTAGCCTCGCTTGCCGACTGCCACCTGGACGGGACCAACTGTCCACGGAGGTTACCCAGAGCCACTACAAAACGAGCCAGATACCGTCAGCTTGGCCTCTCACTCAACTCGTTCGTCTAGCTCTGTGTGAAGCGCCCATCGCATCGTCTCTGGCCGACTTGTCCTGCCCTTCCCTCGATCACGTCGTATAATGTAACCTAATGTATAACTAACAAAGTATGTACATATCCCACCCTTTGTCGCCCACTCATGAACTCACGTCCCGCTACACTCTCAGTCATAGGCCTCTCGACCCTATAATCTGATAGGGGTAGGTGAATTGCTTTCAAAAAGTTGGAAACTTATCGGTGGAATATATTATAGCTGAAAGAGCGAGTGAGTGTCATTCCTCGACAACCACTTCCACTGTGATTTGTTTTCATCTTCTTCTCCCTATCGTTAATCCTGTCGGAGGACCCTCTGTCCTCTGAGATGCAACCACTTCTTTCTATCTACGGCATCTTCTGCCAGTACCTTGGTTTTGGAGGGACCCTTCTTTATCATGTCCCCCCTCCTTCCCTTCTTCGCGGTTGCATATTGTCTGGTGGTCTTCGCAGTATGTACTCATACCACCATAGCAGTCGCTGCTCCCACAACTTCAGCTGGACAGGGGCTGTTTGCATGATCGATCTCAGGGGTTCTCGTTCCGTCCTGCGTGAATGCCTCAGTCCGGTTGATTCCTAAAGCAGCCCACCTGAACATCTTCATTTCAGTGGAATGGAGTAGTCTTCATGATGATAATTTACGCACCTGCACTCGCTGCCGCAGAGCATCGTGAACCTCACAACTTTATCACACCTTTGCTTTCAGCGCCTTGAAGCATCGTCGATCGTAGAGGATGCTACTTGACTTCCTCTACTTCCTCCATGCGGAGCTTTTCAGCTTTGCTTCATCCTTATTAAAGCCTTTACAAGGTTAGCCGACTGGTTAATAATGTGGCTCATGCCTGCAGTGAGGAAACCACGAGTTCCTTCCTTGCCTAGGCAAAATCCATCTCCTACAGCAATTGCATAACAACCAACAACAAATGTAACACCAGCAGACAACGGAAATGGCTGTGATTTGCTTCGTCGGTCCAAAAAACCTGATTTGATTGAAATCATTCTTGATGGCCATAAATCATATCCCCTTCGCTCACCGAAAGCTTCTCTCAATATCGCTCTGGACATGAAGGATTCAGGCTCACCTACAATATGAAGGGAGAACGCTAAATTTGTTAGGAAAAACTCAGTTATCTACCTTATCCTATCATTATGAACTTTTCGTGCCTACCTGTCTTCCTCCTCCTACTCCTTCTCCTCCAATTCTTACTTTATTTACAGCGGTTGCGTCTCTTTGTCAGTGCGTCGTGAGATTCGATATTGTTCGAAGAAGCGTTTGGGAAAAGGGATCAAGTTTATGATAGGTTCAGTCGATGGGCGGGTACATTCTATACAAGTCCATATCTAGATTCAACGTGAACGTGAATTCCCGGAAAACTGAAGGAGAGCGCAAGGTCTAATACGTGATGGACACGTCTAAACTTNGCGTAGCTATTACGATTGGATAGCATACAACTATAAGCATTTTCCACTAAAATGTTCAGAATGCGAGTAAAAGGATCGAGCCTACCAAAGGAATGTGGCAGGATCATCGAAAGAAGTGAGGCGTGCTTAGTGTTGGCAGAGTTGAGACCAAAGATCCATAGTTCTATTCAATAAAGAAGAAGTGGTTAGAGGCTCTTGTTTGAGGAGGGTGGCCGAGCTTCAATAGTTGGGGAGGGTTGGGTTAGTGGAGAGGGGGAGGGGACGTGCGCAGAGGTGGGCCGACCTACGATTGAGAGGCACAATTCTGTTGTACTGCCCAAAAACTTCTTAGGGTTATAATCAACGCTCACTACACATGGAGTGATCCTCATTACTTGCGTTATGTGAAGTTTTCTGGATGTCATTCACTGAGCTATCTCTCACAAAACGATCTCCAGCCGGTTGATGATGATGTTCGCTCTAGAACAGCCGGGTTGCGGGCAGCTAAATCGGTTTTGTGCAATCGATTTACCGCCTGCCGCAGATGCGGACGAGTTGCCTCGTTACCTGCAGTCCAGGAGTTCATCATCCAGCTCGATCGATAGCTATTGTTTCTGGCGTGATTTTGTTTTTTCTTCCTTTCTTTTTATTTTCCTTATTCGCTGCGCTGCTTCAGCTTCACTCTGCTTCTTCATTGCCTAGAATATTTGCAACTAAAATGGAATAACGATAGTGGGGTAAGTTGAATGAAATGAGCTATAAGTATATTTTTAATATTTCATTGTGGGGATTATCCATTCCCTCCCAATGTGCGGTATGGAAACAGGAAGGGGTATGAAACAGTAACCACTTCGGGATTAGATTTATTTTCCAAAAAAGAAAAAAGCACAGATGATTAAAATAACATAACGATGAAAATCAATCAAATAGAAGGTTATTGGCCGCCCCGAAGGAACGGCTGTGTGCCAGTCCTTCGCGAGTCTGCTCTACCTGAAGAAACCAATACACTTTCATACCACTTCCTGTTCCCGAAGTTCCCTCCAGATCAGTCGCTACCTCAGGGGTGGGCACAGCCGCAGTGCCGTTCCACTGGTCTCTCCCCTTTGACAGACACCATTCTTTCATGGGTAATTATTACTTGTTGAGGAGAGAGGACCTCTGAGCTCCTTCTTGGTTGAAGTGCTGTGAGGTAGAGCAACTGCTGTGCGCGTGACCTTTGATTTGCAATGGGTTGTATGCCATTTGAGTCAATAATCGTTGGCGCTAAAAGTGGCGTCGGCGGGAACAGAGAGCTATGAGAACACAACACATGGGATTCGACAGTTGGTATTCTTTTTCTCCTGTGGGGGTCCTCTGCGCCCCAGCACATCTCCCGGCTCAGTTTTTTTTAGGTTTCAGGTGTCCTACCCGTTCATCATTTAGTCGTTGTTGATTGTTCATTATTTGTTGTCATTTTTACCATAATTTTATGTTTGCCAAAAATAAATCGTTTGCTCTGCTTAGTGTTAGCCCCGGTGTGCTCAGTCTAAATCCGCACTCAAATCTACTTGCAAACACTACTGTCTTAATCCTCAATCTTATGAGTATTCTTTTAATGTATGTTTTACGTTTGCTAGTAATTCTATAGTTCCTGTTTGTGCCAATAATGTCTGAATAGTGTCACTACTGTCTTCATCCTCAATCTTATAGTCTTTTTTATGTACGTTTTACGTTTGCAAGTAATTCTATAATTCCTGCTTGTTGCCAATAATGTTTGAGTAGTGGCGGAACTTGTAAGATTCTGGCTTATCTCAAATTAATTTTGCATGAGCAGCAATTGCTGCAATGCTATTTCTATTGACATCACTTTATTCTTGATGTCTATAGTTCGTGCTTCCTGCTGTATTCGTAATATACTGTTATTTATCTGTGTTGGAGACTGTACGTCACTATTCACTTCATTGCTGTCGAAAGATAACTTCCTCCACTTCTGCCCCTTATTATTAACAAAAGCGAAGGGCTGAGCGTAGTGCTGACATTGAGGTGAGTTGCGCTTTTTCAAGCTGCGTTTGAATTTTGTTGTGTTTGTTTCTATTCATAATAAGTCTCGCTTGTTCTCCTGGCATTGTAGAATAGCGTAGAATGTGGAGGAGTGGAATGTTCCTTACATTGTATTCATCCAGTGTACATTTGTTTTTTGGAGATTGTATTCTATTAACCCATTGTGTATTTATTTTGAATACAATATTGTAGTTATCCATTGTGAATTTATCCTCTAAACACTGTATATAATTATCTTTTGTAACGAATGCGCCATCAGTGTAATATTGTTTGAATTAGAGATGCGTATGTGTTTATAACGTTCACGTCAAGACATTGATCTCGGTGGTCAGAAAACGTCAAAGACAAAGAAAAAACCGCCAGCAGAATTACTTTCATAATCCTTCATTATTTATTAAAGCGCTTATCGTTTAAGGAGAAATTGGCAACTTCAAGGAATCATTATCATTGAGAAATCGTTTAGCACACAAAATATGATTCATTGCATTCTCCGTGAACTACGTCAATGATAACAAAAGAGTGGCCATAGGAAAGAAGCAAGGTCATACATGAAACGGACCCTGATAAGGAAAAACACGCACATTATTGCTTTCAGTTATTCTACAATTTCCTTGCAGCCCAGCTTAGACTTACTGCCCAAGCCTTATAGTCGGCATTCTTCTCCAGTCAACCCAAATAAGTTCGTGATTTGGCTTCAGAGCCACTCACCTATCTTCGATGTCCATTAGAATTTTCCATTTCTAAGGCTATCATGGTTGCGTTGAAATTGGAGGATGTTGCAAAGCTCCAAGGTGTTGTTGCAAACGTTCAAATATTACCACGGATCGTATCTAATATTTGCTAAGCAAAATTTCGCATCGCTATTGTAAAAGATGTTTCAGTACCTAAAAAATCTCAGGTATGGAAGTCAATACATTGATTAGAAATACCGAGAAATGAAATCAAGTGTTCTTCGTTTTCGTTGGTGAAATTCGGCTTGGCGAGAGTCGCGAACTGCATCGCACATCGTTCAAAAAGAGCAGCGAAACAAGATTAAGTACCCCTCCGGGCCGTGTAAGCATCCGTACTGACCTAAGCAGTGGATCGAGAGTTGGAAAGTGCTGCACACTGGGGAAAGTCCATTGAAGTGAATTTGGTCAAGAATGGGAAGGAGTCTTAAGGTAATGCGAAATCGGTTGTCTAAAGAAGACAATGTCGTCAAGTTCCAGTGCTCGTGACGATGCTGTTTGTCGCCCTCAAGGCAGCAAAACATCTATAGCAGCCAAAAAGCTCACGTTTGCTTGCCCGTTTAACTTCGGTGGGCATTACTGCGTCCAGCAAGGAAAACTGTCCTTGAATAAATGATATATGCAATTGATTTAGTAAGGTTACAAGAGCAGGAGGCAGCCTCTCCACAAAGAAGGAAATCAAGGGCACCTGCGCGGCCGAGGGGACTCCACTACACAGTGCCGATTTCCCTACGACTTCTTTAATATTTACAATATTTTAGAAAGAATAGGTGGTGTGCCTGAAGGCCATTGTGG
>UZAF01016656.1:0-42194 GCA_900617895.1 Haemonchus placei
GGTTAATATCCCGGACTGTTCGGCTGTTGCTTTGACGATAAAATTTCGTTCGAAAGGAATGCTCATTTATGTTTTTCTACTCATTGACGATAAGTGTGAGAATATCTGTGGAAAAGACGAAAAGGTGTATGAAAGCACCTAACAAATCCTGTCTATAAGAATTTAAGTGTATAAAACTTCAACTGCAGTTGCCGAGCTATTTGGTAGGAAATCGAGTTTCAGGAAATGTTTCACGTCTACAGATATCGTTTTTTTTTTGCAAAGCGAGCCAATTTCCTTACAGAGGGGGTAGCAACACCATCAGTTCTAATTGTGTTCAGAGCTGTTTCTGTTCCAACTCAACGTCTACATTGATGACGGATGGAAACCCAACTCACGCTAACAATGAATCTTTCGAATTTCCTTTTATGTCGATTCTGTGTTTGGTTGTAGAAGAAGAGGAAGGCTTCAAATGCCGCTAATTTTTGGCAGCATGTTAGAAGTGATATCATTTCCCCTTATGTGGTCAGTTCGCTACGGCCATTGAGTCTTGCTGCTCATGTGAGTCCCTCTATTGTCATGTTGTATTGTGAGTTTGTGTGCTTTCCGTTGCTAGCATGGCTTCCTCTTCAGCCTGCCTCAATACACTATTCTGACGTCTTTGTGGAATAGAGCCGCCCGAAAAACGACCATTGTTTACAACTACTTCTAAAACTAGTTCGTGATACGTATTTCCACAACTACGAGTAGGCGCAAAGTCAAAGTCAGAATGGCTCACCAGAATTGTCATTCCTGTACCTATCCTCCACTACTGTCCTATCTCGCCCTGTTTGCCGCATTAAAACAATACGGCTCGTTTTTGAAAAGCCGTTAATATTCGAATGGACGGGATGCATGTCTACCAACAGAACTGGGCACAATTCTAGTTTTGTAACTATTCTATCACTTATTTGTCGGTATTTATTGAAATCCACAAGAAGAAAAAGTCACACTACTACGCGTATGGTCCGAGAATAGGATCTCTTATCAATGCCCGCTTAAGTTTATCAATCCTATCATCCTCAGCAGTCGGTTGGTTTAATAAACACTCCCGAGAAGATAAAAACTGACTTGAACACTGCAACTCACACTTTTGGCTAGATACAAATGTAAAATGCCACTATGATTTCGAATAGAAGCCAAACCCCAGCCCCAAAAACAAGACTGATCAAGTCCAAAAACTTTCAAATTCCATCGATATTCAATTAGTCCCAATCTATGAAATATCTCGGATGAAGAGACTTCGGGATGCAGCATTTCAAATAGTCCATTACTAAATGTCGTTTCATTTATCGTATAAGCTGCACTTAAGATTTCGCTTACAGACAGTATAAATGATATTGGATAAAAAATCTTATTTGAACGCGCAGGTTTTCGATCTTCATTGGAAGTGTTACTAGGATGAGTTATCACCGGAGAAAACCACGCGGAAAACAATTTTAGGAAAAATCATCAGAACAAACTACCAAAGAAATCAAAACGAATCAATGACTCGAGGCAATCTGATGCACGGCTGCTTACCGCCCCATGTCATTGGCCTGAATCCTGAGAAAAGAAAGCTTTTCTAGAAGTGATACGAGTACTGAAATTTACCATGGACATTGGTGCTGCGGAGATCAACTATTTCTTTTACGAAGGCTATTTTTGTTTATCAAAATATCGCCAAGAGTATATCAATACAGAAACGGTAGCAGAAAGCAAAAAGCGGCAGATTCTATTGAAATCTGGTTTGAACTCTTTCAGGCTCTGTGATTATGTACGTCAATGTATGTTATCCCTTCATTTGTACTGACTACCAAATCGCACTATATTTGCTTCCAAGCATTTTCAACGGCTCTACCCTACTCATCACCAAAACAACAGTTAATATCATTCGCCCTATACTAAAAGGTACCCGAGGTCTGAGGGATTGCGCCCACTTCCATCCAGAATCGTAGTGGCGTATTGAATGCGTATTTGTCCTACACAATAACTTACGGTGGCCAGCCAATGTTCAAGTCAGTGCTTCTTTCCTCCCAGAAGAGCCTGGTACCAACCAACCAACCAACCAACCACGGAAGAATGGAAGGCTAGGTTTCTCAAGGCAAATACCGGTCCGGGGGTCAAACCCGTCGCCATGTGNCTATGAATGCGCCACTTGCCGCGACACCACCTTGCCATGTCCTCTAGGCGTCGGCCTGTACGCAACTGCAAGAGCTCAGATCTCGTTCAAGTAGCCCTTACTGTTTCCGTCATAGTAATCTCGTACAACCTACACTTGCACTTCAAGATGCTTGATTTCCACGAAGCCTGTGAATTCTCATTTTTCATCGCTACCGATGCGCTATTCTTTTACAAATTTTCCGCTTTTCAACCCAAAACGGATTCATCCAATTTATCGCTAACTATTCCTTTCATCGATCGAAGATCTGAAAAAGCAGTCAATCAGCTCTTCAGGAACAATGGACAAGCAATGATTCTGGTATTTAGCCTTATGGTGTGTCATGCTTTCTACGTCATTAGTGCGATTTTTCTGATAAGGGACGACTTGCCAACCGAATTCCTATCAAGTCACCGCACGAGTCTGACGAGAACTGGAAACTCCACTTGTTAATTTCTACGAATCCATCCGTCCTATTTCTGCTACAGTACTGTCAAAATTCCCGATATGTTCTGTTATTCGCTTGTATTTATATGGTGTATTTTCCTTTTTTATCGGTTGCTCTAAAAATCAATCAATCATTTATTCATCACAACGTCATTTTAAGTGCATCATTACACTTGAGTCGGAAAATTTATGACTGNAAACTCCACTTGTTAATTTCTACGAATCCATCCGTCCTATTTCTGCTACAGAACTGTCAAAATTTTTCCGATATGTTCCGTTATTCGCGTATGTTTATTTTTTGTATTTTCTTTTTTTTACCGGTTGCTCTAAGAATCAATCAATCATTTATTCATCACAACGTCATTTTAAGTGCATCATTACACTTGAGTCGGAAAATTTATGACTGTAATAACTTAGCCGCAATGTAAAATAAAAATGAAGATGCCAACGCACCATATCCCTCTTACAATTAGGCATGCCCATTAAACGTTCTTTGGATTAGGAAGATACGAACGATAGGCTAGTTTTCCACTGATTCATGGGTTAAGTGGACCGCAAGGAGTAGTATGGTTTTTTCGTGACCCGCTAGAGTTCACACATGAAGATTTCGTGGCAGATCCTATTCAAATTTTGTTTTTTTTTTCATTTTCGTTTGTTTATTTATTCTTTACTGTGTCATTTTGTCTTTCTTCGCGCTTCTCACTTCTTTATTGTTTTGTTCGCTGTTTTATTGGAAACATAATAGTACAGTGGGCAGTAGAAATTCGTAATGAGTTACATCAAAATGTGGAATCGTGTAGGACGTGGTCTAGAGGCACGTGGCGCATAATAATGTACGTGTGGAACGGGGATCAAATTTCAGATAGACACCCGCTTAGGTCATAAGCCTTCCATGTCTCCAAAGGCAGTCAATTCGTACAAGACCCCGGGAGGATGAAAATGCTGACTTGAACGTCATGAGCTGCCATAGCAATCCATTGCATAGGCAAAATACGCATTCAAAACGAAACACGTTTCCGAATGGGAGGCGAACGCGGGGCGCATCGCAGAAAAGGAACTGACCAATGCCAAAGAGTTTACTTAAACATTCGTCATTTTTTCGAAGCTGATCTTCTCTTGCCGTTGGATGTTTGTGGATGAAGTACTCTCCCAGAACACCTCGCTGATTTCGAAAGGAGGTCGAGTCATGACGCATCATGGTTAGAATTTTATCTACCCGCTCATGTATTGTGATGATATCCTCCTCTCAAAGGGAAGGCGTTTTATTTGATGCATGCCAATCCAATTCGTTTTTTATCTTCAAGAACAACGTGTGAAAAACTGATGCCTAACCACTCAGACCTGATACCCAGCTGTAATGAAAAGTTCGACTATGAAGTTAGCTTTCAATGCAACCCAGGTACTTCATTTATTTCTGAGGTAGTCTAATGCGGAATACTGTAAATGATCCCTGCACTTCCCAAGGGACAGTTCTCCTGAACAGGATGACTAGTTGGGGAGGCTTAAATCCTTCTTTGGAGGCCCAGACCACTCTGTCTTGGCTAAGAACACTGATTTGCAGTCGTAGTCACGGTGTTCAGCGGTGTCGAAAACACTGGCTTTCAACATAATTCTTCTCCTGCTTGCTCATGAATTGGGATTCAAATACAGGGGAGATTTCGCTTGCAGCTGTATCCTTTATCGAGATAAAACCATGTAAACATATCTTTCGAACGACGAGTTGAACTCGCTGTTTTCACTGTTCTCTGAACGATCAAGACATCTTACGAAGTTAGTTACACAGTTGAAAATGGGAAAAATAATTCTAAAAAGATTGCGCCGTCTATTCAAAACAGTTAGATTTTCTGTGGCTCCAGTTCTAGGAATGTTCTTATAAGGTTTGCTACCGAATTTTTCAGCTCGTAAGCTTGATGGTTCAACCATCATAGCGATTTCATCGTTGAAAGAATCACCTTAAAACAGGAAGATATCACCAATTATTATTCCCTCCGAAAGAACAGAGATCATTCTTGGATTGTTACTCAGATAGATATTTGTTTCAAGGTCTCGTTGATAAAGCTTGTCTCTTTCGAACTTCTTTCTTTCAATATCATTCCCAAATGTTTTATAAATTAATGTATTTCTTGAACTTTACATATTTATTGCACGCAAAAAAATGCAAAAATAATTCGGCTGCAGTTGTAGCTCTGACTATGACCCGTGAGAGTTAGCCTTAGGTTCCTGCTTTGACAGATATTAATATTACATATGCAGTTGGTGGCTCACCGCACGGCTACTCCTGAAATCCACCTGAAGCTCATTTTTCCACGTCAGCCTTGCTTTATTTCCTTTGGACCAACTTAGAGATAGTGCGCTACATGACCAATAGAGCTAAAGTCAATAGATATTTGCGATCTTTTTTGGAAGATACTTTCTAGGCTACTCATGCAGCTTAAGTTATCCTCAGTCCGAAATCGAACCCTTGAGAGTATCGGAAGCTATAGAGGTAGAGCTATTCTGGAGCCACTTTGAATGCTCTACTGACTAAAAAATTGAATTTTTTGTGTGGTTGAGGACTCCTACTGAGACTATATACATACCGTCTCGAGTGACCTTCATGATAGAGATTATTTGTTATAAATGACTAAGTTTGGTCTTTTCAACATCCTCGTCGGTGGAAAACTAAATGATCAAAGCTCTTTCTATGTATATTTCTGTTTTGCCGATAAACACCAGCGTTTTTTCTTCGTCGATAGCCTCAATTGAGATTGCGCGAGAAAACGAACGGCCAGTTTTTTCATTCGATAGCGATGGCTAATCATTCGCTCGCTAAGAAGCAACATTCTCATTGTATGTTTGTGCATTCGTAGTATCGTTGTCGATGGTTTCAAGAAAAGTACAGTGCCATTCAATGGCTCTGTATTCATACGAAAGTACAAATATACATAACAATAAAGCTTTGTGTTTTTGTATCTCCAACACAAGTGAACGTTGGGGTCGAGCTCCTTCTGCATCTTGAGCTCATTTTCTCAGTTGTTCCCGGAACACAGTGTTCCAAAAATCTCAGCGGGACTGAAGAACCCAGGCCTTTTAGGCATCTTTTTTAGATAGGGCAGGAGCAACTTACCCGAAAGTAGTGCATGGCATAGGCAGTCAGTTCCTTTAGCATTCTCACGACCACTTGGTTCCTCTATGCCTTGATGTTCATATCCACCAGGTTGGATCGTCAGCTCCTTACGCTTATCATTTTTAACAGATGGTTTCGTAGACATTCTTATAGTTACCACCATTAATTCTCTATTGTGGCCAATACATCACCCCTTTTCATCTGTCTTACTGATAAACAGTAGAAGAAACCCATTTGCAACGAATCGCCATGGAGAACTGAGGCGGCACCAGTCGGAGTTTTCCACTGCCATCTAGGCCTTAGCTCTTGACTGCACCAACGCCATATCGCCTCGCTCCCTCCGGCCGTTGCCGGTGATTTGGCTTTTGTCGCGCACTGCTCAATTGCATTATTGCCTGCCGCCTCGGGACCACTCTGTCGCCACTGCGTGGAACAGCACATCTCAGACGGCGGCCCTCGAAGACCCTGGCATTTTTTCCTGGTCATGATGTCTCGCATCCCCGCCATGAAGTACTCGTTCATCGCGGTTCCATACGTCACTACTCCCTCAGCAGCATATGAGATCGCCTCGAGCTCCTCTAACACTTCCAAACACATACACACTCTCTTCACACGCTTTCCTGTCAGCGAGTCCACATACACACACGCATACACATAGCCAGCCAGCCATCCAGCCAGCCGGCGAGCCCTCCTCCCTTTCCTCAGTCGCCATCGTTGCCATCGATTTTTCCACAGCTCGGCACTCTCCCAGTCTGTCGTCGACGTCCACTCTCATCTCTCCTGACGTGTCTTTTTTCAGTTCTCACTCATCTCTTCTCATGTCGGAAGAGTGAGTTCCTTTAATCTCCTACAATAGATCTTGCGAGTGCCAGAGCATTCCTTGGGATTATCCTACCACCATCGCGCCTCGCTTCAAGACCCAACGACTTTCGGGTGGTAGCACCCCGACTGCCCGGTAGCCCTCTGCTCGCGGAGAGACTGTCAGCAAGACCTCTGTCACTCAGGTGGCCTGTCAACAACGGCTGCAGCAATCTCTCTCCTGATCCCTCGAATTGTCGGAGTTGTCCTATATGCTGTTTTTCCTCCCATTTGCTCGTCGAGTACGGGAATCCTTCGGAGGTAGCTTACCAGAGTATCCTTTTTCTAGAGAATTGTGAGGTAACTTCACGAGAATCCATTGCTGATCGGGTGGGTGCCTGGGCGCGTAATCGGATACAGGCGCTACTTGTACTTCATGGAATAAACGCGATTATGCGTTGTCGAACACCTCTTTTCGTCAACGAACCTCAGTGTTGCCATCATATCATCCGTCTCTTCACGAAACTTTATGGTCCCTGAGACGACGAGAATGGGGAAATTATGGGTGTGCTGTTTGCGTTCATAACGTCTCACTCGCTACATGCACACCCACTAATTTATCTCGCTCATTCTAACATGTCTCGAGCTTCTCCCGTTTCCCGTAATGGGAGGTGTAGGCGAACACATTGAGGCGTTAACTGAGACGACATTGACGGCTATGGAGCCCCGGCTCAATTGGCCAAAGACTACGCTAGAGATTAGGTCGTCCATTGTGGAACCATTGTAACAGATCAACGCGTAGTGATTCCGCTGTCTTACAACGGACGTCCAAACTTCGCATCAGCAAGCACCTTTGCGACGGGGAGGCATGTTTTGTCCACTCCGTACGCACGCTCGTAGTTTTGGCGACAATACTGTCGACCTTTACTTTTCTTCTCGTTCTTAAGCACCACTTTTCAAGCTTCTGAGTATTATGTAGTGCTTTTTCGTTTTTACATCCTTCCTGAGGCTGCAGGTGTGATCAGCTAATTTCTGCAACTCAGGCTACGTTTTCATATGATCAGTCATGATTCACGGCTTATCCATACAGCGTTCCTTACTCAACCTTACCTTACCTTACCTTACTGCATTCCTTTGTATAGTGTTTGAACCCAGCACGCAGTTACGTCCAGATTTTCAACTATTGATTTCTGATTGTTATTACAATTTTGGTGCTGTTTACTACAAAACCAGTTATCACGTCACTTTTTGTGATTTCATGTGTTTTTCTTTGCTCTGGGATTCGATATTTGCCGTAGAATGCTGACAAAAAGGACAACTATCACGAAGTCATCATCTACAATCCTCTTGGGCTTGAAAAGATAGCGGAAGAATGTCTATTCGGGTGCCGTTCAAGCTGACCACTGACTCTAATGTAGGGCAACAACAAGATCACTCTCAACACGGCCGCTATTCCTTTATGCTAGGCCGTCAGATTGGGAAACCTTGTCGATACCCTTGTGATTTGATTAAAACTCCGCCGACAGTGCTCTGTGGATGTCATAACCCTCAAATGGTAACGTACCCAAACCAACTTGAGAAGTTCTCTATATTCGTTGTCTAGGAAGCTCTCGCCCCTTAGACAGACAATGCACTTATCTGTGCGGCACGAGCTGTGAAGGTACCATAAGGGTCTCTCTCGTCTACTAGGATGCGCCCTTGATTGGTGGGGAAGACTTACTTCTGTCACAGAAATTTGGTTAAAGTGGCATTTTCTTGAAAGCGACCATTGAAATGTCCCAACTTCTAGAGCTGAGCCCACAATATTCCACCTCGTAACTCTATCCGGCCGCATACCAACATGCCTCAGACGGAAGCGTGGGAGCGGTCAGCCGTCTGTCACTTCCCCTGAGTGGGTGTGTGTTGAATAAAGCCATTAGAGAAAAATGAGGGATGGAGCGGACGAGTTTCCGCTGTCCGGCATTGATTTCCACGGTCATGTGCCTAGCTACATATAGCCGTTGCCGGCGCTGCCGAAGCCGCTGCAGCATCGGTTGAGTGAGGGGATGCCGACGACATACGTGGGGCTGACTGACAGAGACTTGCTGGTAGCAACTTTTTAGGCGTTGAACTGACGTACAGTAGACTATACGGTACCGTGGCTACCGTATTTGACTGTAGTAAACTGTGCTTGTTTTGAGCGAACATTAAAATAATATCATTCAATGGGTATTCCTAGTCGTTTCTGGAAAAGCTAATATTCATGTCTCTAGGACCTCGTAAGCCAAAGCTTTCGCCAAAGTCTTTTCAGTATTTTTTGTTAGCACACGCTGATTGCTATGTCATCAAAGGAATTTGCTTGGGAAGGAAGGAAAAAACCTTTTCGCAGTTGCTTTTGTCAAAACCTGATTTATATTATCAAGGGTTTTTGAACAGAAAAGAGTAATTGCTGCTTGAATACATGAGGTTCTGATAGGTCAAGGTTTTTGTCACCCACATGGGCGATCTCGCAGTATTTGGGATGGATCCAATTCTCAACCAGCTTGTCATTTTCCGACATTTTCATGAAAATCCACACTGAGGCCTTTTTTTCAGCTATGCCTACCCAAAATGGAATGGACGTGATCCTTGTTTGTACCACTGCCTCATTTGGATACCGTTTTGATGGCGACCATGAATACGTCGTCCCAAACTGAGAAACTCTAGGGGTGCTGGCTGGCTGGCTGGCAACGTTGGTCCCGTTCGCCATCTCTTCGATGATGGCTCACGCTCAGGCGAGATAAAAGTGAAGCGGGGGTGTAATTTTAGATGCTTAGAGCGTCGCCAGGCATCGCAATTGATTAGGAGCCCGAGAAAAGGAGGGACTACGAGACTACAGCAACGACCACGAAGAGGAAGCGTTGGAAGCACCGCCTAAGAAGTCGTGAGGGCCTCGTTTAGCCGTCTCTTGTAGAGGCTGTCCACGCATGCAGTCTACTGCACAGTAATAGGCTCGTTCCCATGAGGGAAAGAATAAATCGGCTGCCTTTCAAATGGTCTTCTAGAGCTAGCACTGAACGAGGACTTACCATTTTTCTGTAGCGACATTGGTTTGGAAAATTTTTTGTCTGGGTGATACTTTTATGCTCTTAACAGAGTATCGCACATATCAGAATAAGCTTTTCCAGCGATCCTTACCACTTGGTATCTGCCACACTTAACCCTAGTTCGGGGGAAAGTGTCATACCTCTTGTTCTTCCCCGAATTCGTTATCGGCTTTTCATTTCAGACATTGAGAAGCCCCCACCAACACAGAACTGAGCGCAGTGTTGTTGTCATCCTTGAATTAGAAAACCGAAACCCTGGCTTCCCAAGTCATCTCAGAACCTCTAGAATGGCGTAGTCGACTTTTCATTGGAACCATAAACTCCTTTGAGTCCAAGCTATGTGAATGCGGCCTTCAGCAACCATTTGCTCAGCAGCGACGTGCCCACAAACGCTCTTTCAAGAAGTGCATTTGGAGGCTATCATCTGAGGAGAAGAATCATGGCTTTTTACGGGCGGGGTGGGTCCTGTATTGAGGATATCACCACAAAACTGATTATACTTGGTCGTTTGGAAAACGTCTTCACATCGGAACACTCGTGCTGTTTTAAAATTTTGTCGAACTTCAAACTTTTGCCTTCATGTTATTGTATATTTTATTTATCCCCTTACTCGCAGCCTCCTTCCCCTCGGGCACATCTAATGCTTATATCTTCTTCGAATCGTTGACAGGCTTCGTTAGCGCGCTCACGTCCGAGAATCGATCTTGGGGGGCCCGTATAATCGCGAGCTCCCATAGGTATCCGTTGCACAATACTGCCCATTATTTTTTACCAATTTGGCCAAGCTTCACCTCTGTAGAAAATGAACTGAACAACTTAGAACAGACATAATCCTTGGTTTCAGAAAAATTAAAATCTATTAAAATAGTGTTAAACTTATAAATATACTTAAATAGAAAAAATGGCATCAAATTTCTGGATTTGTCTGTTTCTCTCGACCTTTTTTAGAATTCCGACACATGGCTATGAAGATTATTTCGCATTTTCTCCCAGATGTGACACTTCTCGGACAGATTTCGGTCCGGGATTCTCACAAATCGATAGGGTTCATATGAAAGCATTAGGTAACTATGAAAGCCGTGTATATGTCATAAAAAAAGTAATTTTAATGCGCCCGAATTTGACTACAACTCAAATTTATGGAAATATTTGATTGTGTTTCGATTGCTTGAATGGCCTGATAGGTTCTGCCAACGCTCTAAGCACGCTTAAACTTGGGGATGCCTTCAATGAACTGCGGTGGCTAGCCGATGTGCAGTCAGTGCAATCGTTCTCATAGACAAGCTTTGTGATAAATGACTGTTCCTGAAGTGAAGCTGACTTGTTCTAGACAGATTTCGGTCCGGGATTTGATCCCATAACCATGCGCGTTAGGTGATTCACCTGGCAAAACGCTACCTCTTTCCTTTTGTATTCATTTAGTGGAATTGAGTAGAAAGCAACTGTTTCCGATGGAGAAGAGGTCAGACTGGTTTGAGTGGAGTACTGAGCTTCTCAATTCACTGCTCTACTCCTAGAATTGGGATGTGGTAGTGCCAGCGGCGTGACTTGCAGTTGCTCTGTCTAGCAATCGAAGTCCAGGCGGAATGCAGGTTAGCTCATCTGGGTTTAGACAACAAACGCCGACTTGAGCATTGTTTCCTAAACCATCTGAAGGTATTCATCGAATGCTCATCGAATGTCTCTCCAGCAACTGGTAATGAATCCGGTTCCAAAGCTTATCCCGATGGGGCGATGAACGCCGAATTTTTGGGCCTCCCATTTTTTCTTCAGTGACTCACAGGTGTTATGTTTTACCAGACATCCTGTCAGTTTTTTGGGTTACGAGTGTCTGCTGCTGTTGTCTGTAACCTGCTAGCACATCCCGATTAATCAGCCGGGAGGAGTCCAGGTGATTCTCCAGTGGACTCATGGGGTGGCGCTGGATAATGATATGCTGTCAAATTGATCACGTTTATTTTTTGGCGCATTACACCATCTTCACTCCATATTATAAAATTTTTGTAAATTTCGCCCAAGGAGGGGTAAGGGGGGGGGGCTTGGAGGGTCTTGGGAAGAGGAGGAATTTCAGACAAGAGGCATATGACAGCTCCATATTTACTAGGAATTTTTCTTAAATTCATTCATTTTGCGATTGGAACTTCATTCGTCAGTGCTTTTTTCTCGGAGAATCTTCGAAAAATGTTTTCAGAGCGTTTCTACGAGCGATTATTCAATTGAAGGCGCAGACAGCTTCATTTGTTGTTCCGTTAGGAATGTTGTCACGTACGCACATCGGCTTGTTAGTTCTGTCGTCGTTGTTGACTGATAATCTCGGTTATGATGGATATGTTTTGTCAGCAGAGAGCTAAGCTGGGGTCAGGGCATCTGGCTCAAGCAAATTCCTGATCGTATCATACACTAGGTCGAGCTTCTATTCATTCCAAATTAAGTTGCTGCATCCTTCACTGCATTGCAAGTGGATCGATGAACTTTTCTGAATCATCGGACCTGATGAAATGAGTGGCAAATCAACAGATCCGATGAGCAGCTGAATCGCTTTAAATGAATATTCGACCCTAGGAAGCCAATGAAATCGAGAACTGAACAGAAAAAAGGAGACTACAGGAAGTTCTGTGAGCAAATTGTGGAAAACAGAGTAGAAGATAGGCGAATTTTTTCCAAAAACTCACGATTGGTGAAGTGATCGAGGAAAAACGCCAAATCAGCTCTTCCTAGAAGGCGCACTATCTTGAAAACCTCCAAAATTCCCGTGAACTTTGATCGAAGTTATTCTCAATGGTCCTATCGAAGGAAAGTAGTTTTATTGAGCGATCTTTATGATCTCCCTATCACCTGCCAATCCCTATCAGTCGATTTACCTTTTTCTTCTTTTTTTTCCAATTTTTTCTTATCTGGTCATTGACGTAGTTCGTGTTTTCTGGAGTCTTCAGCAGAAGTTAAGTCTCATGAGCCAGTATTTCTACCAAGTCAAAAAGCGGTCCTTGGCGCTTTGAAAAGGAACATTGCTCTGCAAACTAAACCTAGAACTAGTTGCTTCAGTGTTACTAAGGTAGAGAATGAAATGGTCGAAAGAAAATGTCAACTTGGAGTCTGTGGGATTGTAGTCGCTTTTGTTTTGTGTACCTTTGAATTTCGCAGCATTCAACTGTTTGATCTGTAAATAGAAATGACGTAGGCCAGTTCGAACTTTTATCGAAGTGATTCTCAACGGCTGTGCTAATCGCCTATCCTTCGAAGAAATTAATTCAACTGTCCTAATGAACTCTAGTATTGCCATGCAAGTGCCATTCCGTTCCCACTCGGTCGGCCGCGAATGCATTCACAACTGCTCCAGGCGATCGATATGTATTCTTTCAATGCTTTCCATTAGATCACTCTCATTATCATATGTCTGAATTGGAATGGAATAAGCTCAAAGCAGCACGAAATTGCTATTACTTTGCTTAAGAACTTTCAAAAATGCTTCTTTCAGGATGATAACTGGTTTTATAACCCGATCTCATAGTAATCCATTGGAAGCTATAGTATGCCCGAAAATAATGAGAGGTATTAGGAACTGTTCGACAAGGAACCTTCTGTCAATAACTTCACCTCTTAGATAAAGTTTGCACTGACTAATAATCCCTTTTCATAACCAGTTCCTGTTGAGGTCAACACTGAACACTCCTCAGGCAATCTGAAAAATTGTGATTCTCTGAATTCTGGGAAAACCTCTCAAATCCTTTGGAGCACTTCAATTACCTGCATACTCTCAATTTTTTTTCCGTACTCAATTTTCTGACGTACTTTGGCCCGTTAGTCGTATTTGTTTGGTTGGTGAGGACCTCGGCTGAATCTAATGGAACTTCGCCATGTCTTTCTAAGATTACGCTCATTCTTTAAGAACCTCTTTAAAAGGATAGGCACTTTCGCTCACCTGCAAATTGTTGTGAAGGGTCGTGTTTTCGTGTATTTTTGGATATATTTACTATTTTATTTAAGTTGTTCTTTTTTTCATGGTGACGTTCCTAGTAATATAGATCCCTACAAAAGATTATTTTTCGTGTTTACTACAGCTTTGCATTTCTTCCCCGACCCGATGGAATCAGATTGCCTTAACCAACGATACCTTTTTTGGAAATCATTTAATCGATTATATCGATTTTTTCTCATTAAAGCTAGCAGAGGGGCGGAGGTGGTGTAGTGGCAAGTGGCGCACTATATCACACGCACGGTCAGGGGCTCGAATCCCGGATCGATGCCCGCCTAGGCCAACCAAGCCTTCCATCCCTCCGGGGTCGGTGAATTGGTACCAGATTGTCTGGGAGGAAAAAGCACTGACTTGTACATCGGCTGGCCACCGCAAGTCATTGTATAGGCCACATACGCACTCATTACGCCACTACGATTCTGAATGGAAGTCGAGTGCGGGGGCGCATCCCTTAGACGGGATTGATCAACGCCAAAAACTTTATCCTTTTTATCCTTTAAGCTAGCAGAGAAATGATGAATGACGATCAAATAAACTCTCCATATCAGTGTCTATCAAAAAAGGACTTTCGATAGTGAGGTCACGAAGTAGTCGCGGGTGTTGTAGGGCTCTACGGAGTCAACACAGTCACCGGTTTTCCCAGTAGTCACCGTGATACTCCTTGTCGACTAGTAAAGTTAAAGAACATAGTTCCCATGTGGGCTTCGCCTGAGACACTTAGCTAAACTTTTTTCGGAATTGCTTCAATTTTTCTGGTATATATTTTGTATCTTAGGCTTAGCTGAGACTTCAGGACTGATAATACCTTTATCAAATGATGTTCAGGGAAAAAGCTGAGCACCAATGGAGCTTAGGTATGCGATTCGAACTGCAGGTTTCTCTGCGTAGCGAGTCTCTCACTGGCTTCACCCGAGCCGAGATCAATCGTTCTCATTTCGTCGCCTCTTAAGTTAGTCCAAAGTATCACATATATCGAGCTGTCAAGTGGAATGATGTGCTCACGATTCATCCACAGAGGGCTCTGTTGAATCGGTTCCGACAAGACCATTTATTCCCTTGTCCTTCTATCCAGAGTTGTTGGAAGCACTGGGTGGGCAGGTGGCATGTATGAAAAGATTATCTCGCACACATTGGGTCTGAGTAATGGTAAAGGATGGACATGTAAATCCGTCTCAGCGAAACTTGCAACTGGGGCATCACAACCGATTGTATAGACATAATCCATATCCCTCCTCTTTTTTCTCTTCGACTCTGTGAGGATGAGTTTGCGAAGACTCAAAGCAGCTGATTCTCCCCGTCCCTTTGTCTGTTATCTCTTTTATCAGAACGTCGCCATGTCATTTCAAAACGCTTAAGTCCAGACATGCAGACGCCATCTTGGCAACTGCTGCATTACACGAAATCAACCCAAGGGTGTAATCCGGGAGCGATGAGCCATTTCTACACAAGCACGCGGATGCACTAATAAATATTGTATGTATTTCACATATTGGTGAGGTAATCTCCTTTAAAGGCACTGTCGACAAAAAAGTAAGGATACCCTTTTTTTGACGGTAGTAGGTAGAACTACTTCAGAATAAAGCGATAACAACGAAAAAGCGCAAAAAAACGAGCAACAAAAAGTATTACAAAGGGACAAAAAAAGTGCTAGAAAGTGGGGTTGGACATCTTTCACATTGGAAAACGGCGGTTATGGAGTGTTCGGACGAGTGCACGAAGGCGACGCAATGTGTTGTCTGCAATAGCAGACATCACATTGCGTCTCTGGCAATTTGCCAACCAGCTTATCGACTTTTCACCAGCTTCGCTCCAGTGCGAACGTGTTGAAGGACAACTTGAACACGTAGTCAGCCTAACGAGGGGCGGAGGCATCGCGTCCCCCACTGTTCCTGGCCTTATTGTGCCCTATCCAGCCGTTTTCCGACCTAATTCCTGCACAAATGTTATCAGAGGGGGCTCAGAATTCTAACCATGTGCATATCTTCGAAACCATTTAGTCGTTAACAGTGCCTTTAACAGACTTTTTTTACAAGGCAGATCTGTCGCTTAAAAGTTGTAGCTCAGGTGTTATTGTGAAGGTTCGGTCAAGCAGCTATTGGTCTTATCCAGTGGCCTCACGACCTTCTCTCTTTGGGGCTAAGGAACACCTGGATTATTTGGAAAGATCGAGGCCTGAAACTCTTGTGAAGGACCATCGAAGAGAACTTCACGAAGATGTAGAGTTTGAGGTATCAGTCAGGATTTAGCTGTGGGAGCCACGACCACAGAGCAAAAGACTCAAAAATGAATAGAAAAGATGAATGCCTGGTCATACCAAACGAACTTGCCCCGCTCCTTGAGCTGTGTGGACTTTAAAACTGGCCCGGCTCTGAGTTGGGAATCAGGTCAACCCACATACAGCGAAAGGGACAAAAGGACTTCTGGAAATGATTTACAGACCTTCTTCTGAATATCTAAACAAAATTAGCTATTATAATTTACGAGAACGTTCTAGATCTCTACCTTTAGGCCATGCTTGAGCTGAGCCAAGTTTTGAAATGCTCGATGAGAATGAATCTCGGATACGTTTGGAAGCTTTCGTGTAAGCTTTCACGAAGGGGACTAGGCCGAAGCGCTAAACTAGTAGAAGCCGTCATATGTTCGCTGAGGCATCACTGAGCACCTAAGACATCGATATATCATGTTAAGGCTCACTGAGAAACGGACATGGTCTCTTCTGGAGCCGTAATTTCATAGCCTCACCAGACGGCTTCTGAGAACTACCTCTTCTGTTTTCTCATTCATCTCATTTACAACTTAAGTCACTCTTCTCTACTCCTTGAATTCTTTCCTTCAGGGAAAACATGTTCAAGGAGTCGCTACCAGCTGAGACCATGTAGAATTCATTTTCACGACAGCACAATACGATTTCTTTGAATTATGGATGATCAATTGATTCAATATTTTCAATCAGTGTACGCCTGGGGAGATTAATCCGGTTCTGTATGATACTTCTATTCCATCGATTCTGGGGAAAGCGGTTTTCTGTCAGCAGTATCGGAATCTGCACCTCCCTGATCAGTACCAACCCTGTTAGGGCACCATCACACCGTTGTCAGAACCAGATCTGAACAGGAAGGCAGAACGTTGAAGTAAACATCCAAGAGATTTCCGTTTATCTCCAATTTTAATGATTACCTTTTTGCACTAAACAGAGATGATTACCGTAATTTTGCAAAGTGCTGACCTCGTTGAGACCACCACCACATACTGTATGGATGGGATTTTTGAAATATGGTCATAATTGCGTGTTTTCTTTGTTTAGAACCAGTTCCCGGAAATGTTCTATGTTTGCCTTCCCTAATAGGAATCCATAATACCATGTGTGTCTGAATGTACCTGGGATGTGTCCATTAGATCTGTTTTCTGTCCCGTATGGAGCGACTGTTGTAGACCGAGTACGCTTTTTTTTCTGGAAATTTCCATCCCAGTTTTATTTTCGTCGCAGTTATGAGCTCCAACTTTTTGAGAACCCTCTAATCTCGATATGCACAAATTAAAGGACATCACTGATCGTTTCGAAGGTTCCAGTTATTTTTCATGTGAATTAGCCAAATATCAACGAAAACAGAATCCGTATGGGCTTTAAATCATCGAAACCGGTTCCAATCGGAAAAAACAATTTGGAAATCCGTTCCATGAGAACGCTCCCGATGAAGGCATGTCTTCATTTATTCTCCCTTAACGCCTTTACTCATCCTTAACATTTCGTTTGGAAAACTAATAAGGATAACGAATTAATAAAGAAAATACCAAGTAAATTACGGAAAATCAAAGTTGTTCAATATGTAGTAATATAAATAATTACTAGAGGTACAAATGGATCTAGTAATTCGTTGGGAAGAAGCTACACCCAACCCAAGCCTCTTTTTGCTATATGTTAAGCCTCGTTCTGTGTATCGATCGTTCAGAAGAACTATCCCGTTGAAAAGCTAGGCAAGGAGGCCGCTCCCCACTTCGCATGCACACGTATCGGTTGCTGAGGTACCCTGGAAAAGAGCCGTTATCCGAGTGGAACAGAAAATTCCCTTCTGTGGTAATCCTTGTTACTCGAGTGTCGTAATTTTTTGAGTTATTAGCTTGATTCACTAGCCGGTGATCCTCAAAACCTCGCAACTTTTCAGTGTTCGGTACTATACAATTCGGCTTAAAGGGTGTTCATCATGCACTCCACCGCCAATAGATGAGACTAAAATCGGATTCCAGGCTGGGTGTGCTGCCTTCTTACCCGAAAAGCCACAAAAGTAAAGTATCACATACCAAAGTTCTGTCCAGGTCCGTCCACTCGACTACCTACCCTTATTGGGAGGAGGAAAAAAGCAAAAAATCACCTCCTACTTTTTATCCATCGAAAAGGTTCACGTGCAGATTAGTAGGATGAAAAATATGTAACGACACACTCTGCTGTAGGTAATTAGTTATACCGGGAATAGGTGGAGACATATTTTTCTCGTTCTTACGATATATATTCATTGGAATGTTTATACTCTTTGATTTCACCCCCTACTTCCTGTAAAATCAGATTTCCCTATTGTGGTTATTTTCCTCATTATCTTGGAGATTTCATTTACTAAGTCTTTTCCATCAAACGACTGGCAATGAGCTTCCGAATTCAGCACGGACTCTCAAAGCCCTTCCAATACTACTTCGACTCTCCAGTCTCATCTGGTTATGGAAATTGTTCAACTGTTCGATTTGCCTTTGCCAGCTAACCTTCTTCAAATCAGGATTACCCTCCCTTGAAATCAGGGAAGTGGTGGTATGAGCCAGCAGTCTTTGGGCTCCCAAAAACGTCCTAGTTCCTAGGCCTTGGATATCCTTCAATTCAAATCACCCCAAATAGGCATCTTAATCAATTAGAAAAAAGTCATGACGTGAGGCTTTCGAGCACACAACTTGGTGCACTTCGTCTGGGAAGTATTTTTAAATATAGAATTCTGCTTAAATTCCCTTCTGGGGCGAATGAATGTCAGACCTGTTTGTATTTCTCTTAATAGTAAAGTATTCTGCACAGTAATCACAATTTCTTATCATATCCATATGCGATTAACTTTGTCGCCCACTTCTTTTTACTATTACTTTTACTGTTGACGACTGGAATGTAATCCACATGTGCTCGATTGTATTATCTTATGATTTAAGCCTGATGTAAAGGGTGGCTGATGATTCAAAGGCATAGTTAAGAGTGTTATTCTGGGAAATATAAAAATTCATTTACGTGTATAGATGGGATTATGGGAGTTTGTTACCATAACACGGAGCATACCAGTTGGGCAACTACTGAGTTATATGTATTTTCGGCCGAATATGCAAATCCAACTGCCGTCCAAAACAGGCTTCGTTCGCTTCCTGCTTTGCTCATTTACAACCTTCTTACGCATGCGCAGCATTGGAATATTTGTCGCTTCGTTCCCGACTTCAGTGAATATTTTAGAACTTGGGAGACCGATCGATCAAGTTCCTACCTTATTGAACGTTCCCTTTTCACTGTCGTTCGTCTCGTTCCATTTGTTCGCATGGACGATTTCCCAATCTACATGAATGTAGCTGCTATTAACGGAATGAACGATTTCCTGAGACTTTTCCCCATCTTAGTGGTTCATTACTCACGAGACAGCTGTCTTCAGAGTGTCTTTGACAGGACTAACGTTAAACAAGCAAGGTTTGCAGATGGCTTCTCAGCAATAAAATCGATTGTTACGAAAAGCACCATCTCCATGGCTTCATGAAAAAGATACTTCATGGAGCTGTTTTTTTTCTTATTGTTCTGAAGTTGTCAATCTGAACGAGAATAGAGAAAAAAGAATAAAACTGTTTTTTCCCATCGAGCAGAACTTCATAAAGTGCAATGGGAACTTTTCCCGAGGGTATAATAGCGAATGCCAATCTGGCATTGCATACTGCAACCATTCCCTTGGCAGAAAGAAATGCACTCGGGCTGAAGGGACGCAATCCATCTTCTCGATTTCCTCACCGTCTTAGTCCCTCATGATTTTTAAGTCGAGATTGCTCCAGCAGTATGCAGGCAATGAGTGAATGAAGCAAGGGATATTCTATAAAGTCAAAAGAAATATCGGCTACAGAGTAAATCCCTTGTAGATGAGGTGATCATGGCTATTAGAAGTTCCGTGGGCCCCAGCCTCTTCTTCTACCTCTTTAGTCTAGGCGTTCCCATCTCCACAACGATTTTTTGATTGGGAGCCATCATATGGACTACGAGGTACATAGGATATGAAAAACCTTCCCTCACACCCACACAAATATGGGTGAAATGAATATCATTAGAAATATTATAGCGCTGCTAATCCACCCTCCCCCACCCCGCCTACTCTTCTACACCTTTTTGGTACAAGCCTTATAATCTCCACGTCGAATCCCAGATTGGGAGGTATCACACTGACAATAAGGATGTCTTCCCCTGCCCACTTGCCACTTTCCCCTCCCCTTTTCTTACGTCATTTAGGTTAGGAAACCTTTCTGGGCAAATTTCAAAGTGTTCCTGTGATTGTGGCAATGCCTTCCAATCCACATTCGATGTTTTGTCTTTGACGATCCTTTTAGATGTAAGAGCACTTTTGCTGAAGCTTAAATCTCGTCCTTATGTCCTTGCCATGATCTTCAATGTGTTTTTTCCACATCTTTCGGTCAGTAATTTTCATGGTACCTGTAACATACCCTAAAGGCGAAGATGAGTCAGGGTCATGTGGCAAAGCTGACAATTCTTTAGTTCGTGAAGGATATACCGGTCCGATAATCGCCAAGTACAAGCGAGCCCTCTCTCCGTATGTACTGCGTTGGTGAAATGTTTCTAGGCTCACGTGGGAACATAAATTAACTATGAACCCTTTCGATTTCAACTCTATTTTCTTCATTTCATTTCCTATTTTTCTCCCAAAATAGTTCTGGTAAAATAATTATGATTAGTAATATTATGTGCACCTATTTTTCATCGAACTGGTTCTATCCGAATATGGAAAAAGCCACATCTGTTGTTCTATTTCCTGCTACGCCTCATTACAAAGGAAAGTTGTCTTGGACTGTACCCTTTAAGTCCGTAAAGGAAAGTCAAAGCATGGTTTTTGTTCAGCCTAAAGGTTTTGGCCATAAATCAGATGATTACTTCCTTTTCTTATATCTATCAGCCAGTGGATTTTGCGTGAAAGCCTTTAAGGAGATTCCGGTATCCTGATCGTTATGCTAGCGACTTATTACACGGGGCTCGAATTATGAGAGAAGAGGGCCATTACGAGGATAGGCAGTCATACTGGTAGCTAAAAACCTCTTAGTTGTACTTAAATGCATAGCATTGCTTCCCATAGAAGATTCTCGAATTACCAGAATGGGATTTTTTCGAATTGCCAATGTCTGCAGATTTGCCTTAGCGACTCTGTCGTGGGCATAGCTTGTGCCTACTAATCTTCACCGGTATGATTACCTGTATGTAGACTCGGAGGGCAATTTGACAGTCAGTTTAGAAAGATGGTATGAAAGCACCTTTCGAAACTAGAAAATTGTTTGAAACCGAAGTGCCGCTTGAGCTTCATATCCAAAAAGATTCTGAGCAGTACCGATCGCTCCCGTAATCCGCAACTATTTTTATAAACACATAACTTGCTACACAGCTAAATTGCCTCGGTCCTACCATGGTAGTCGTTATGACATAACAGTTTTATTTGTGTATGTCTCGATCACATAATTTTGTGCGGGGTTCGATACGCTCGGTCTTTTTAGATTTGAAGAAACCCGAAGTTTTCTGTAGCTCTACTGCTATTCTCTTTCAATTTTTTGTTTTGCCATTCGAGCGGGAACCCTCTCGAGAGAAATTTTGAGCTGAATCGTTTTCGTGTTCGGGTAGTTCCCATTAGAAGAAGATGGGATCTAGGGTGATAAATCCTCTTCGAAATTGGGAGCCTGAAATCGTTGTCCGAGTGGGGGAATATGTACGATAGCCCATGTTTGGGAAGTCTGTACTGGAAAATATCTCACAGATGCTGTTACCACATGTACTGGCTCTCGTAACATTAATCGGACGGTTGATGCAGCACGGAAATAAAAAGTGCATGGAAAGGACATCTTTCGAATTTCGCAGAGTAATGCCAAAATTATCTGAAAAAGGAATAGAATGATTAATCTCAGTTATCGATACCATAAGGTTTGGTGATCTAATAATACTCATGAATGACCTCGGTGAACTCTGTGATTCTTCATGAGCTCCTCAGTTCACGGCATCCACAATTGAGGCGTCTTTTCTCCTCGTTCAAGACCTAACTCTATTCAACGAGCACTGATCTCAAGCTCATACAGCTCCAAAGCCTAACGTACGAAGAAGAACTAGGAAAAGCTAGAGCGAGGACTTGAAAGCACTTCAGAAGGTTTGAGAGTGGATCAGAGCATCTGCAGATGCAAAATACCCGGAACTTCTGGGGATTATACCCGCTAACAGAAAAGGGGACGATTTTAACCTGGTGTTTATCGTTGTGGGTCCATGAATGTCTGAACACAGTTGGTGTAAATACGTATGGTGTCAAATCCACTTCGAACAGTGAAACGTCGTTGTGCATTCACCCAGGTCCCGCAAGCTCAGTGTTGATGAGCAAAAATATGGAACCATTCGAATTTACAACTTTTCCCTATTCCTACAATTCTCTCTACTCATAGCTAGCGCATTTTCATGAATTTTTTCAATTTCTTGTTGTTTTTTTTTTGTTTTTTTTCGACTTTTTCATATCGTTCGCATCCATTTTCGTATAAATTGGTTCTGAGAGTAGCTTTTTATTTTATTCGTTTTTTCTTCAGGTGACCTCTGATGCTGTTCACTGGTACGCTACGAGTGCGGGTTCTAGAGGCTCGAGGTCTTCGTCCAACTGAATGGTCCCGGCGATTCAATCAGAATGAAACGGTAAGCCTTACCTCTTATTTTTACGCAGTTTTTCCTCTCCTCACGGGCGTTTGCATTAATTTTCCCATTTCACGGTGTTTTTCCGTCAATTTGTTATCCTTAGTTGTTATCCATAAATAATTTTCTTGTTTCCCCTTCTGTATTGGAATTTTCACAATATTTGTTTGTTTATACGATTTTTCGTCTGTTTTTAGATTGAGCGCACACTCAGCCGAGCACGGGTCTAGAAGTAGCGGGTTCTATGGGCCGGTTGGGTTTCAAATTAGCTTTCATATTATTTCCTGGTTTTGACGCATTCCCAATTGGCCAAGCAAGTGAATCAGCAAACAGTTTCACTTCTGAGCGACTATTTGCTCAATGATTTTCCAGAACTGGATACAAAGTTGTGAGACGAGTTATCTATGTACATACCTACTCGTGACTATTTTCTCTCTTCCTCACCCCTACCTTACTATTGCCAAATTGGGTTAAATCGGTTACAAGGTTCCTTACTATCATATTAGCATTAAATGCATAAATAAGTGATTAAATAAATAAATACCTCCCCTTACGTATTCCGTTGACTATGGCCAGATGCAACAAATACACGATTGTCAGGAAACCGGATTTTTTTTCATGCTGGAACGCACTGGAAGAATAACTTAAGAGCTCAGCTTCATCTTTACCGAGAAGTCGGAATCGATGAGAAGCTAACGACGCAACTGAGAGTCGGCTTGTTTCTTTTCCTGAAGCGTACTCTCAGCCTCTTCTGAATTCCACACTGAGAATATTTGTATTATTCCGCAAAGAACTAAATTATCCTCCGATGAAGGAATGAAATGAAAGGACCTCAACAAAGAGGGAGAAGTTTCCATTGGATGCCACACAACCCCATTTCTATAAGTTGTGTAATCCAAACCACGAAAATCCACAAAGAGGCTCTGAACTGTCTTGAGATTTTTTTTTTAAATTCAAGTGCCCAAGGTGAAATCACAGAAAATAATGGATTTTATACGAACCTGCACTGCATCGCCTTCTTATTCAACAAATTGCTTCAAAATGGCACATGCCATGTTTCCACCCATCCCTGATCAGTGCGCTTTCCCTCCGAGCTCCCTGAGCTAGTCCACGACTCTCAATTAAGCCTTCACAACAGGATGGCACTTGTTTGACATTGTGCACCTTGAGTACTATCGGGACAGTAGCCTCATTATGTTATTTTTTTATTTGATCCTACACTTGGGTACTTGCAACTATTATCGAGAAACTTGTTGCTACAATGGCTTCCTTAAGAAATAAGTGGATTTATGTCCACGATATATTAATTACCACGTGGTCCATAGTATTACTTAGGCGTATCATGCATCAGTGAAACAGGTGGAAGGGAGGAAGCACTGTTCAAAATTCGTATTTAGCCGGTTGACTCATCTGATGGACAGACGTTTATCAGATGAGTCCACCGGCAAAATATGAATATTGAACAGTGCTTCGCTGTCCTTTCTCCAATGGCTAGAAACCACATGAGTTCATTTTATGACGTTTTCATTTCTCATTAATCGTTTTTCAGGCCGCGATAGACGCCTACGTCAACGTGGACTGGGATGAGTACCACGTTGGAAAGACTCTGGTACGGCCGAAGACCAATGAGCCACGATGGAACGAAGAATTCGTTGCGGTTCGTTACTAATATTTCTCTTTATATTTGCTCGTACACTTACTATTGCACTTGTGTCGAATGTGGCACTTATGTAGCGAACGCTACCGCTACGCTACTCAAGAGCGTTCATAGTTTGGTGTCTACTGGTGGTGTGGGTGTGGTGCAGTAGGAACGAAATTGTCGCGTCGCGGTGGGAGAGACGTCGCGCGCGAAGGAATATAGCAGGATGCAGCAGTAGGTAAGAAATGCAAGAACAAAAGTACTAATAGTAGAATTATGCATGAAATAATGATGGCATATCGATTGGGCTGTATGAAGAGCTGTAATAACGACGAATGAGTGGTTCGCGACAGCCGCGTGCTGCGAATCGATTACCCAAAATCGTTCCTAACGCCCGTCTCCCGGGTGGTGTGGGTGGATTTTAGGGACCGTCTCACATGATTAGTCGAGTGGCTCGTTCGCATACCATTGAGATTTATTTGGAAATTTACTTGGATTGATTTTGAGACATTCGCCAAACATATGGTTCACTTCATTGACAGGTTGTCTCCAGAATTTACCAGATAAGATCACCGCCCACCGAGACGACCGAGGTCTTGGTGGTGTCAGGGTGAGATCCCATGAGAACATACCGAAGTATGCGTTTACTGCATAAGTTACACGATCTTATTTCTTTTCACCAACCCGCAGTAGCTCAATCGTATTAGCTACAGTAAAGCCTTCAGGTTTGCTATCAGATAGGTAAATGAGATCTGAGTGTTCGGAAAAACACAATAGTTGCTATCCGNGTTCGGAAAAACACAATAGTTGCTATCCGGTAGAACTGATTAAATTGTCGTGCAGGTGGCCAAGATTGAGCAGAACTTCCAAGTCATTTTGAGGAAAGGATGGACCTTCTCGAAAATAATCCCCTAAAAGTACATCTGATCGATTTGTTTTTCTGGGCCCCTCCAAGCCTTTCGCTTTCTTACCCATACCAGCGTGGCTGTTACTACTTGACGTCGAAATCTGCCACAAAGTTGAGTAAAATCGCTATGATAGTCTCTCCCTTCGTATTTTTCATAATGCAAGGGTATATGTCAAGCGACTTGAAGACGAATATCGAGCAGCAGTGGCGAAAATTGGTGACATCTACTAAGCAGCTAATCAATTTCAGAACGACGTGCACTCTGGTCGAGCCATCGGTTTCACCGTCTTTCATAATTGTGTAATGCCACCAGATGATTTCGTGGCTAACACTAGGATACCATTCGACGATCTCAAAATAGGCAGCACTAATGATATCTGGGTTAGTTTATTGATTGATATTGATTGAGGGTTTTGCGCTTCATTCAATACATCATACACTTCAAAATGAATACGTCTTTATTAAAATACAAATACATCTTTATTAGTGCACATGTTTACAATCAACGCAATAGAAATGTATATGAACTGGTAGGCATAGGTGGGAGCACACACTCGGGCGCCCTTATCGCCCGTAGGAACGGTCTGTCCTTAGTTGCCCGACTGTTTACAAGATTCCTGTTGTAGCTTTAATGCTAATTGAATTTATCGATGATAAAGCAAAAATTGGCTTGAAAAAATTCAATGAATAGCAGGCGCATTCCACAGAACCTGTGGGACCACACTCCTGCCTGCAGATTTCCATGGAGGATATTCTAGAGCCCTAAACCCCAGTTAACGGCCGTAACCAGACGTAAGAAGGAAGCTGTTGGTCAAGTGTAGTCTCCAAGGGTCAACAATAATACTGAACACATTAAGATTTTTTAAGGAATCTAAAAACGAATCTGTATTTCAGGTGGATCTTGAACCGCACGGGCAACTACACGTGGTAATTGAACTTCACGGCTCATCAGTTGAAGGTATATCATCTACTTTGTCATTGCAATTTTTCTATTTTTCCTTTGATTTTTCAAATGACGTTGGATTCGTTGACCTAGAGCTGTTTTGGGAGTGTGAGCGAGTTGCGTACAGGAAGGATGTGCTCAGTGACTTGAATGCCTACCTAATTAGAGATCTGTTCTGCAAATTTTAGGGGCAAAAAAGTGTTGCTTTGGCTGTACTGGACTAAATACAATAACAGAACTTACGTAGTTCTTGTTCATATACACATGAGGACTGATCACCATATGCGTTTACCCGATTTACAGTACCGTATACAGTAGAGGTGTTAAGGGCGGGGTCAGATTTAAGTAGTGCCTCGAACAGAGCACCTGACGGCTTCGCCTCGATGGTTAGACGATATCGAGCTTCTGATGAGCTTGATTTGTCGTATTGGTCGATTACTGTAGCATGCAAGATTCTTGCCAAGGTCAGCTTAGCACAGCGACTGGATGAAGCCAGAAGGTTGTTCAGATGGCTTATAATCGTGCCGGCAAGCTGCCGTACCTAAAAACAGAACTCGATTACGTCACATTCTAGTAGTTCATCTCGAATTCCGAACTCCGATTCTAGGCGAATCAGATACGTTTTCGAAAGAAAAAGCTCATCCATGCGGCCTCTGGCTGAGAGCATACGTCTAGTTTTGATAAAACTCTCGAATTTGCATTTGAAGTTCCACCAAAAAAAGCCGAGACATAAATGGGGTTTCATGCAGACGCGTCCATCAATCTCCTAGTGTTTGAGACATCGCCGTCATAGAAAAGTTCGTAGAAAGGATGTTAGTAAGAAATCGGAAAAGTCGGTACAATTCGGAAACCAATAAAAGCAGACTTACTCTCAGTTCATTCGTATCCAAGGCGAGTTCATCGTGGCACATACAAAATTCATCTGGGACACCCGCTTCTCTGCAGTTTCGATCCTGAAATAATTCTTTTTGGGAACACCCTTTACAGCTCTACAGCCTCTCAGAAGCATTAGACGACGAAAGAAGAGAGGACAAAAGGAGAAAAGAGAAAAAAGATAGGAAAAAGAGAAAGAGAGAGAGCAGGAATTAGTTTGGAGCTGATAGTTGATCTCGGAGGTAATAAGTGCTCGACACTAACTCCCCTAGAAAGCTAGACTTCATCAATCGGACTCTTACATTGCCTTTTTTCACTCTCTACGGAAGCTCAAAGAAAGTCACTCATTTCAATCACTTTTTTGTTTTTGATTTTACTACTTGGCACTTTTGCTTGATTTTTTTTATTGAAACTTCCTATACTGGAAACTAACCCTTATCGGTCTGAGTAGGCTTGATCCTCTGGTAGAAATATTAGTGGTAGAATTACTTGTATGATCGCTGAGATGCTTCCACGCATTAGACTTGCCTAGCTGAAGAATGTCCTGCATTGTCGCGTAGAAGTCCCAGAACGAAGTGAGCACCTGAATTTCAAACTTTAAGGCCATCTTTAGGCTGAGGTAAAGGCCAAGGGGAAGTACATAGCTTTCTTCGAGTGCATAATTTTCAGTACTATGCGGAGGGACCTCGAAAATAAGTGTTAGATAAAGGCCCTGAGAAAAGATTTTCACTGGCCTCTGCGAATGCTGCACTTGCTTCGGAATAATAATTGGGAAGGGCTAGGAAAATCTAGTAGTTGTGAACCGGTTATCATTGCCGTTTCTCTAACAAATAAATTACCTGAGTATTTTCATGCACCGTCCTATTCATTTGTGGGAATTTGTTTTGAATTTCCTCTGGTATGTGCATTGAGAAGAAGGGGAAACGCTCTTCGATTCGGCCTATGGTAGTACGACGAATCGAATCAAAACGATGACCGTGATCTCCGAGCACGAATAGGAAACTGTCCTGAATACGTGGCTTATTGGAGATATCTGCTTCGAATAAGAACCTAAACTGATGTGCATACTGGAATGACGTATGGCTTTGAAGGTACAAATTACGTCGAAAATTGTTTTTCTTAAAAGTAATTCTTCTCAGAAGCAGCCCAAATCCTTTAGGGATAGCCTAAGGGTAGCTCTCGGGCCTAGATAGGGCGGCCTAAATAGGGCGTAATAAGGACCACGCGGACCACTCATTCGCCGTTATTACAGCTCTAGCGTTCCTCATACAGCTCAATCGATATGCGATCATTATTTTATGCGTAATTCCACTATTAGTACTTTTGTTCTTGTATTTCTTACCTACTGCTGCATCCTGCTACATTCCTTCGCGCGCGACGCCCCTCTCACCGCAACGCGACCATTTCGTTCCTAACGCACCACACCCGTAGTTGCACGGTTCGCATCGGAACGCGCACGTTGCACACAAACAGCTGACTAGTCAACTGTATTCAACGTCAGACGCATTTGGATTGCTCGTTCAATTCCCCTTCCATACAGCTTGTTTCTTCACATTCTCATCCATCCCCTATTTTTACTAGGTTTTAAAGCTTTATTTTTCTCTACAAATGCCGATATCCCCGTTCTATTCGTAGATTTTGCACTCGTCTGGACTATTGCTTCCATTATTTGTCTCAAACTAGGTAACCTAAAATTGTCATGAAGTGTGCCTTTAAGTCTAATTCGCTTGTGAGGCTTTTCGATTCCTAGTTGGTTGTCTTGTCGCACACTATCTCCCACATGGCTGCCTCACGTATTGGGTAACTTGTTTAAGTAAAATGTCATTGATGCTACCTTTCCTAATCGTGAGAAAAAATTTAGGAAGAAACTGGAAATGGAAAACCTCATGAATTCCATAACATCCGTTCTTATGTAGGCATGGAAGAGAATATTCGAAAATGAATTTGTAAACGATAATATTCGAAATAGTAACTGTACCTTGAGAATCCCGAAGTGATCTGTAAGAAATTTGGCAAAGTCTTCATCAGCAACATTAATTTGGTTCATATAGTCGTGGCCAAGCTCTGTTAGCCAATTCAAGGCAAAGTTTGGTGAATCTAAACTTTGCAGTTTTTTTAATTTATTTGAAAAAATTTGATATAAAAATTGACTCGACCTTTGTACTTGCGCAAAAACTGCGACAAATAATGTAGTTGTATGTTGTGCATTGCATGATTTCCATAGCAGAGGAATTTACTTCTACGATGCAGATAACTTCCGTAGACATTCAGCCAAAATGGTCTGAAAATATAAAACTTTTTTGGCAGTCAGTGTATGGTTTTTAGAGCAGAATCGCTTGGGTAGTAGATAAACAAGACTCAGTTCATTGTATTCATTAGTTCTACCCAAAAGGGTTATTTGGCAAAATCTCAGACGTATATGACAAAAGCTCACTGATTCAGTTCTCAAAACCAGGAAGGGCTGGAAAAATAGCGGTGCGCCGGTGAGACCCTCTTTAACTGAGGGCAGACCATTCCCACCTAGCTTCAACCGGCTCATGTTAACTATTTTCGTCCTCAGTTCAAGTTATTGTGATTTGGACAACACAACTTTTTCCGATGGCCTGGACGGATCTGGTGACCCTTGATGTCACAGACGGAGATGGCCCATTATTCCCTTGACATGAAGCTTCCAATAGCCACCATGATTTTCTCTTGGATAAAAATTGTGTATCGCTGATGTCATATAGATTGACTTCAGGGCTAAGCACCTAGGCAAGATTGGGAAGGAAGCGACAGAGTGACCCGTTCTAAAGGTATAAACAGCACCAGCTACATACTTACTTTTGCATCCATTCCCATAAATGGCCTCGCCTGGCTATTATTTTACCCTTATCTGCCAACGTTACCTGAAGTAGTGGTGTACCGGTTTTCGACGAAATCCTTTGGCTAGATAGTAAAATAGGTTGAAATTGGGGTAGTCCTCTGCGTAGTAGGTGCTGTAGCCCTTGAAATAGATGAATTCGTGACATATTTGATTTCCAAAAACTACTACTATGCAACACTCGAGTAGAAGTCTCGGAAATCTTACCGCTTGCTCAAAATCTTTCCAAATCAACGGGTGATTGTCAAAGAAGCCTTTGGTGTCTCCGAATTCCGTAGCGTAGTCACGTCCTGGAAATAATTCACTCTAAAAGATCTTCAAATTAGAAGCCGAGACCTATTTTCAGAGACCACGCCTCATTGAGGAAGCTGCATGAACTTGGCGATTTTTCGTTTCTGCTAGCTATGATGTTGCCACTTTTCTATGAGGAAAGTCTTGGCGTAGTACTTTTAGTACGCTGGTATTGAAATAAAAAATTTTTAGTCGACAATTCGTTTATGGGGTGGGCTCGTGCATGCTTGCATATGCAACGCGGAAACATCAAGCTTCCTAGCTGATAGCCTTCCTAACATAGCGATCAGTTGCAAGGGCCATGGATTTGAACAATGGGGTTTATCACAGCCATCACACCATTCAATTAGATTGAAAAGTCCTTACCTGCAAGAAATGCAACAGCATTGGGGAACGATTGATCGCCAATTTTACTCATCCCATCGAATATATGTGATCCGTACAACGATGTCAGTACCTAAATGGACGAGGATCTCCTCCACCCTTATGAAATGGTATTAGTGACGCCACAATGAGAATTATGTTTAATTTTTGTTTTCGTGAAATTCAACGCATTGGCTCATTTAAATCAGATTTCAGTCATAATTCAAGTTTACCTCGAGACTTTTCGGCATATTCCGGATAAAGTTTGAGTGTGATATAGAATCGAATACTATCACGATGACATTTCTCTTGCCACCAATATTGATGGGTATCGATGAGTGGTTTCGCCTGAGCACTTGGTTGTGGTTATTGTGGTAGACGACTTTTCCAGGAAACGTTGTCTTCTTACAGTATGTCTCTATGAATTCACATCCAGGGCGGGTTTGATTCTGAAACAAGCAACTGACGATCTTCGCGTTACAGCCTCTCACTGAATTGTCAAATAACACCCATAGTTGACCTATAAGTCCAGGGAAGATTCTGGCAGAGCCTTATTGAATACACTTTTCGTTTACTCACGAACATGAAAGTTAGGCCGTGAAGCATTCGTAGGCGAAAAACTTATTGGGAAGGCCTAGCCGTTATCAGGTTTTCTGTACGTTCTCACATAACCATGCAACTACCTTTGGGAAATCAGTCGTAAATTCGAACAGCTCCTTGTTGGTAGAAATTGCCCTCAAAGATGTTTTCACCTCAAGGAATCCTCTTTTAACTCGTACCAACTTGGGCATGCAGGCAGTGATTATTGGCTTAGAGTGGGGGAAGAGCTTTAGGGCGATAGGGCTGAATTGGTAAAATTCCTTGTTATACTTCCATCACAGTTTTTTGATTTGTTCGTTTTCTCGAAGTAAAAAATGAAGGCGTATTTCTTCATTTGGGTTGCGTTTTCAACAACGTGATAAGATGTACTTCTGTGATATCGATGATTTAAGCTTTCAGTACACCACAATCTTCCTAATCTTTTGCAGTATTTGCTGTAATGTGAAACTCTCACGTTTATCTGAATCCATTCGGCATACTGTAGCTCAAGGTCATCTCCTTCGACGCGATCATAACATCTATAAAAACATGCTAGAGATAGTCCCGTGGCGATTATGGCCGTACGGTTGACGTGAAGCCACTCCTAAAATGGCTTCTTTGGCTGAAGGAATGATCTTTGAATGAATGCAGATATGAAGGAAACTGGTAATCAGATAAAGAGCTTCATAGAGTTAGTTCGCTGAAATTTGTAGATTTTCTGGATTATGCCGGAATGTGCGGCTAAAGATGTTAAGTTGTGATAACTCATGATACCGATTCGGGTGTTCTCAGAAGACGTCATAATAAATGTAAATATTACAATTGAGCTAATGTCTCAGGCAAATTTTCTAGTAAAATCGTTCTTTTCCCTGATATTTCTTACTTGAGACCAATTAACTAACAATCCCCAGCTATCCCTCTTTATTCTTCTTATAATTTACAGGTTTTTCGTTCTCATTTCGTGCCAGAGATTTTACCTAGTATTGAGGATTTTACTGTGGCCTGTTCTCCTTACTTTTGTTTATGTATGTGACTTACATCATTGGACAAGTAGGTTAACTCGGGTTGCGTTCCATTGCACCTCAACGGTTCCGGTTTGATGAAGAACTCTAATATACTGGGATCGAATGGGTCCGGTCTCGGGAGATGGCAGCCCTAAATTTGAAGTATGTCAGAGACTCAGAAAGGAATCTTTTACTCGTTCGGCTATAACTGATTTTTATTCGTTGTCAGTAACAAGTAGGATTAACCGGCTATCTCCCAAATCGCTCACCGGGCCAATGAGACTTAAGTAGAAAATGTTCAGTGGCCTAGATTGATGATTGTAAGATAGATTTTCATAAGGAATGTACAAAGAGAAGTGGAATTTACCGTCATTAGAACGTGAATTTGTGCATTCATATAGAACTTTTAAAGTCGTCAGAACCGGGCTTAGAGCTGAACACCCTGGACGCTTTGAGGGGACAAGGATGACTACTATAAGAGCCTTCCGACTGCGCTGGTATCTATGCATCTATGCAATCATGAATACGTTCTTGAACCTTACCTTTTGTTCGGTACCGATGGCAAATCGTTGAGGCTTATTGCTGTAGTTGTAAACCGTGGTAGTTATCATCATGCAGCCGAAAAGTAGTAGCACAAAGAGGCTTATCACTTTTCTATTCGCACGCAACCATTTCATCACTTCGTCACTTAACAGTTAACATACTTATTAGGTTATATTGTAATTTCTAAATTGGAAAAATGAAATAGGACTAGAACGTGGTGAATCGATGCGAGGGAAATTTGTGATAAGGACTGTTTCCGTCTGCCGGCAGAGAAATTGCAACATCATAGCTGACAAAGAGCCACGTGAACCTTTGATAGCAGAAATTGTTTCGGAGATGAGTCATTTAGTTGATTGGAAAGTAAATAGAACGAAGACGAGAAAAGAAGAAGAGTTTTGGAGCTCATCCTGTCATCCCACAACTTTTCCCTTTCAGAAATATATGACCCAGTGAGACTGAGAAGGAGTGATTAACAGAATAGGAAAACCCCATGTGCTACGACATATCTAGGCGACACCATCATTTTGTAGTACAAGGTCTGTAGACGGACCAAATAATGCCATAATTATCGCAGAATTCAGGTTTGATATCTTTTAAATACTCGTGAAGCACTTAACCATATTTTGTGGAAGTTTGGGTTCCCCGAAATAGGAATTAAGGCTCCCAGATGAGTGTTGACGAATTCCCATCCGATTGACGACAAACGTCTGCCTTCCATTAGGCAGGGTACCATTTGTTGTTGTATCTACCAGCCGCTATTTGATTCAGTACTCTTGTCTTCCCAGACGCTTCCGTACGTATCTACATTCTTGCATAAACCATAAAGATTGGCTCGCTTGGTGGTGGTGGATTCGGTTTCCTGACAAGTTGCACCAATCATTTCCAGTTACTTACCTCCCACCGGTATTAATGGCATTAATATTGTATTTGAATATTCAAAAAATGATCGACATCGGTCATTTCCCTTTTTTCAAAGCGCTGCATGCATAAGCCGTTCATTCAGAATTTGAGGGCTTTTTAAATGCATATCGAATGTAACGAGTTGCAAAAAAGCTCAGTATCTGGGATTCAAAAGCCCTGTCTGAGACGGGTCTTTGGTAAGTTTGGGCAAAATCGAACTGGTGGTCAATCCAGGCACTATGAGCACCCCAGGAGATTTACTTGTCCCAACTCTTCCTGTGCAGAAGCATTGTTCTATATGGGTTCCTGATGGAAATTATTGGCTAGTCATACTTGAAAGTTTCGTCAGTGCAATTATGGGTGGTATATAGTCTAGGGAAGTTTCAGAATGGTAGTGGGCAGATGGATGTGAAAGATGAGGTATGTGCAGGTGAGGTAGAGTGTGATTAGTCTTCGCGGTAATAGTCGGATTACTGAACGCGGCTCAGTTAGCCCTTATCGATTGCACCCATGGAGACCAACGGGACTCAAAGGGCGGAGGGATGGGAACATTCGCTTGACTGTGTGTAATACCTCATGAAAGATGCCCATATAGAACTTGTCTCTACCCTATGAAAAACAAGCTATCTGAAAGACCGTAACCGTGTAGTAAGCTCCAAATTCCACCGTCTTTGGGTGAAGGTCAGCGATTCGATGTTAAGTAGTTCCTGGTGATGTCGCAGACATCAGAGAACAGAAAGGACTTACCGGCTTGGGTGCAGGTCTTAAAATTGGCCTTCAAGGCCTATTCCGAGGTCTAAGCATTAACCGGTGGGACCCTCCTGTCAGTGATGTCTGCTAGGCCCTTGATTGCACAACCCTTGAGGAAATCGTTCAGGCACCTTTTAGTAAATTCTCTCTACGTCTCCGCTCCGCGATTTCAGAGGTCTGACGCACTAACGAGATTAAGGGTATAAAGCTAGTCGCACCTGCACAATGTTAGACACTGACTACCTTGCTACCCCGCTTGATATGTTTTCCCAGCGATATCCCTTCCGTGATACCCCTGATAATGTCCTCTTGGCAAAAGGGCACTGCAGGGGTCCATATTCGAAAAATCCATATTCCATATTGTTTGAATGGTCTAGAGCAAAAAAACGAAAGTGGTGATCATGGGTATTCCTAGAGATGAACGGACAATGTCCTGTCCATCTTTGGGATGTACCACTGTGATCTTCAACCAAACTAAAAGTGAGCTAGATGAAGTCTTAGAAAATGAAAACGCAGTCGCATTCACGAAGTCGGACTCTGCCGTAGTGGGTGGGCTGCGAAAGAAAGGTGAGTAAGGAAGATGAAAGGCTGATTCCCGGATATTCTGCCGGATATTGTGCGAAAGCAGCTAGTTCCTGCCATCACTTATTGGTTTGACAAACACATATCCACCCTCATGCTCAGTTTTTCTCTTTTCAAGTATTTGCTTTTCAAGAAAATAAATACTGCTTGAAAAATGCTGTAAACAAAATACTAATATTTGTGCTTTTTCAGAATCACACCATGTCAAGGATCGGGTTTTCAAAGAGCGGACAGGCGCATTCAATGATCGGCAACGTCGTGGTGCAATGCGTCGGAAGATCCATGAAGTATTCAATAACCGTGAATCGTTCTAATACCCGAAAATAAGTAATTGCTTTAGGTCACCGGTCACAAGTTCATGGCGCTATTCTTGCGGCAGCCAACTTTTTGTGCTCATTGTAAAGAATTCATCTGGGGGATCGGCAAGCAAGGATATCAGTGTCAGAGTGAGTATTCCATGGTTTTGAATACTGCTCCTTTTCAAATACTTTCACAAAGTACTTGTACATTTAAACAACTGACCCTGCAAAATTTGGTTGTATACCCTGTCCGTCCAATCTGACGTCACTTACTTTACTTTGTATTGTGGACGTTATCCAGATAATTCCTGTCTAGGGCACTCCCTCAAGAATCAGCTGGCAGGGCTTGAAGTTCCTGCCAGCGGATTCAGGCCCAAGCTTCTCTTGCTAATCCTTCGATGATGTCTCCTAAGCGTATCGATCACTAAGGAAGGAGAACTGAGAAAATTGTTCCCAGTCAAATGACAGTTAAGTGGAAATTGAATTCCTTGGCTGCAATCACTGATCAGTCGTGGCTGCCAGTCAAACGTAGCATCAACGCTCCTCATACAAATTGAATGCCCAGAATACTGTCGGCTTTTTGACAATTTCTTAGCTTAGCAACACTATTCCTATTGTCCCATCTGAGCTTACTCCCGCTCAGATGTTAACCCAACAGCCGTTGTGGGGAACAAGTAAAAGGTCATCGAAGGCTTTGAACATCCCCCTCAAAGCAGTTTGTACTAACGAATCATTATGCGCGAAGTCTTAAAATAGAACCACATTAGCCCTCAGGCTTAAAGGTAATTGGAAAACCGAAGTGACCTTAAAGCGAGCTGCTCCTGTTGTGCTTTTTTTCAATGCCTAAAAAGGGAGAATCAGGAACATTTATCTCCCATTCAAACAACAGTTATCAAGTCAAAGTACCAGTGAGTATTGCATCACTTTTTTTTGAGTCGCCAAGTTGACTTAAAAGAGAAAGAGAAAGGACGCCATAAAGGTCTACCTCGCTACAGTTAAGCCCTAGGCAGAAGATTCTTTGGATAGGATTCCTGGACAACAAGCGTTTTAAGGGATTGGGGCTGTCCAACGGGAAGGAGTTAATGCCAGTAATGGAAAGAAGAATAAAGGAGCTTATCATAGAGTTTTCTCTTGTTCTAGCTCTCTGATTTGGTCTATCCGCTCTTGAATGAAGCGACATTAAGTTCATCTTGTCGCTTCGTGAGGCTTTACTTAGCATACCAATGCTAATTTTGACTGAAAATCGTCACAATATTTAAATGGTTCATAGTTATGTTGACTATGGCCTCAATTTTTTGAGCTCTTCTTTTTTGAACATGTTTTTATCGGTGCTTCTCGGATGATTACATTTTAGTTTGTACTGTGGTTGTACATAAACGATGCCACGAAGAAGTCGTGTGGAAATGCCCAGGTAACAAAGCTGACGCCGTGCAAGAGATCAACCGCGAGGTGGTCGAGGTTTGCTGTTTTATCTTCTTCTGAAAGGTTTCGTTGTCGTTTTCGGAGGCTCATCTATAATTTATGTTTATCGTCCCTTGTTAATATTTATTTATGAATATTCTCAACATGGAACTCCTCTCAATAGAGTTAAGGACAAAGAATACGTTGGCAGAAGATAGGAGAGTAGCACCGTTCTTTAAAGTGGGAGCTTGAACGTTTGAACTAGTTGAGTTATTTACTCATCTCCCTTACAAACTCTACTTGATTTGTGCTCGCTACTGAGAGCAGAAATCAAGTAGAATTCGTGAGTTGATTTTGAGAGAGATAAGGAATTAAAGAGAATTGAACTTAGATCCCCCAAAAGGTGCCAGTTACCAAAGTTTGTAATGGATGAGTTCTCTCAAAAGGGCCACATTGAGTGAAGGATGCAAGCAAAGCCCACGCCACACTTCATTTAGAATAGAAGGGGGAACACTTGATCTGAGAGCAAATCCTAAGGCAAACAGTCTGAAGATGAAATCGAGGGATTGAACATTGAATTGGTAGCAACTCTACTGAAGAAAAGGAGTTTGGAATCTCCAATGGAGCATTTGCTTTTTTCAAAGTGATTATTTGATCCGAATTTTCCAAGTCCTCGCCAGCTAGCCGGCTCATAGTGGAAAAGAGAGTTCTGCCATTTGAAAATCGAATAGGGCTTAGGTGCGATCGAACGCCTTTTTTGCGAAGCAAATGACGTTTGATGCCACGAGGTACCTACCTTCGAATAGTTTTTGTTTTTTGAAAGAGGAAACGTCACTGCCTGTTGTTGACAATCCCTACAATGTTTTCTTACGATTCTTGAACAGCATTCTTATTTCCCTTTTGCGTGAAGCTACAACACTACCCAGGGCACTCCCAAATGCTCCTATCGGATTACTGCTATGAACTGCTCCCACTTTTCTGGGTTCCAGATAGAACTTGGATGGTCTGATTGCTTTTATTTTCCATTTTTCGTGAAAAATTTGAGAATTTGTCCGGTTTTTTCTTCAAATTTTACCAGCGTTTTGTTTTTTCATAATTTGGCTGTTCCTTCCTGCCTTTCTCATTTCTGATTTTTTTCCATTTCAGACTGGTATGGGTCGGTTCAACATTAATATGCCTCATCGTTTCTCGGTTCATTCCTATAAACGCCCAACATTTTGCGATCATTGCGGATCAATGCTTTACGGCCTAATCAACCAAGGATTACAGTGTTCCGTCTGTAAGCTGAATGTTCATAAACGGTATGATTGCCTTCCACCATAGATTTCTCGACCCTTTTTTAAAATACAGGCAATGCGGTATCGACTTTTTATCATATAACTTTCATATATTCATATTTTGGTATCAATCGGTTTAGATGTCAGCGGAATGTAGCCAACAATTGCGGTATCAATGCCAAACAAATGGCCGCTGAATTAGCGCAACTGGGCTTGACTGGTGACAAGATGAGCATCCGTAGCAAAAAGAAGGTGAATACTATCATTCAAACAACAAAAAGATCTGAAAAAGTCTTCACCGGCTTTGTACAACGAACGACGCTACTCTTACTGTGTTTTGCGACTCACACCTCGCAGACGCGCGCGGTCGCGAAGCTGTCCATAGAAGTTCGTCTGGGAGAGTATGTACTGAGCCGTTCCTTGTTTTCGACGAGCATGAAAGCGCAAAAGAATTGTGGCGCATGTAGCGCTCTCGTTGTGTCTGAAATGACTGCCAGGCAAATATTCTAGTTTGGTGCCTATGAACTGTACAGCCAAATGGAACATAGACAGTACCCGTACTGATGGAACTCTCTTTTCAGCCATCCATTGCGACCGACACAAGTTCAGATACGACAAGTATGGGCACTTCAGATTCTGGATCAAGTACGTTCGGATAGACGAAAATTTGCACCACTACTTCCCTTAGTTTGACCTACTTTTACCTTCTTTGACTTTCATATTTGATTTTCAAAAGGTTATTTTCAGCATATCTTGCACAAATATCGGAAGAGGAGCCGGCGAAATCACCACGACCGCCCGGTGGTACTTTATCCATTCAGGACTTTGTCTTCATAAAAGTTCTTGGAAAGGGATCTTTTGGCAAGGTTTGTGAAAGCTAGAATTCGATTCATGGCAATCCACCGCATCCTCACCTTCCGTTTCCTTAGAATTACCTTTCTGATGCCTGAGTATATCGTGTGGGTAACAAAATCGAGTTGAAAGATTTTGGGCCTGTAAAGGCAATTGTCCCCTTTGGATGCCTCCTGAAGGGAGTAACTGTAACGGAATGCATTCCACGAGGGGTCTCTGACTACTATGTGCACTGACTTATATGATGTTTTCTAACTTTCAAGGTAATGCTAGCTGAAAGGCGCGGTTCGGACGAGGTGTACGCCATCAAAATCCTCAAGAAGGACGTGATCGTGCAGGACGACGACGTCGAGTGCACCATGTGCGAGAAGCGAATTCTCAGCCTTGCCGCCAAACATCCATTTCTCACTGCTCTTCACAGCAGTTTCCAAACCCCTGTGAGTCACACTTTATTATGCAGGCTCATTCAGAATCTCCAGGAAGTATCTTTATTTTTTTTGAAATGGGGGGGGAGGGGTGAGTTGCTGCTCTTCCCTTTCGATTCCATGTTGAGATGAATTCCTTTTCAACCCTTTCTGCTCGTAACCAAGAGGCTGGAGTCCTCCATGGCACCATGCCCCGTCAGAGGGTCAAATCTGAACTCTGTTTCCCTTCTATTAACGAATTTAGGATTTTTCAGCTTGGTTCTGATACTAAGGATAAGCTCGAGACATAACCTCACAATATTATTTGTAGTGCAGAGGCTTTTGACGGATTTGAATAGATTCCCAGCCAACTTCCGAATCCAGGAGTGAAGCTCCTGTTTGATCCAACCTACCGGAGAAGTTTTAACCATCGTTTATGAAGAATCCCTGGCCCTACCAGTCACCTTCTTTTTTGTTTTTACTTCAATTTCTAGTTTAACCACTATCAACATGAGAGTACGGTGGATATAACTGTTTGAAAATTCAACAAGGTTACTGTTAAAATAATGTTGATTCCGTTAAGGATCGTTTATTCTTTGTGATGGAATATGTGAATGGTGGAGATTTGATGTTCCAAATACAACGGGCACGTAAATTTGACGAACCACGAGCTCGATTCTATGCGGCCGAAGTGACGTGCGCACTGCAGTTCCTCCATCGTAATGAAGTCATCTATAGGTATTGATTTAGTACGGTTAATTTCATACGATTTTCTTCGTTGAAAGGAGTTCCTATTGTAACAGCAGCCATTGTAGTAACTCTAGCTTTGGTCAAGTCATTGAGAGAATCAGGCGAAAAAACACGAAATTGGGAAAAAAATTGTCGTCATATGTCTCTTCTGGATCTCATCATAATGATCAAGGTAGCTGCGGAACAACCTCATTATATGATTCCTTATACGGGTCTTAAGGCCAAAGTGTAGGATTTCGCCTATGCACGATTCCGTTCTTTGTGTTGTCCATTCACAGTACAAATCAAAAAAGGATATTTTGTTGCTGCTGTTGGGACCAGTCAAGAAGCAGGAATGGAACAAGTTCCTAGAAGTAATAACCGTCTCAAATTTTCTGAAGTTTTTGGCTTTAGTCAGTCCGTTCCTGAGATGCGCCCCCCGTGATTTGAGTACAACATCGTAGTGGCGTATTTAGCTGATGCGGTGACTTGCGTTGGCCGGACAATGCACATGTCAGATATCCCGTCCTCTCGGACGAGTCTGGGACCAAATAAGTGACCGCGGAGGATTGGACGGCTCTGCTGACCTAGGTGCAGATTAATCCGGTATTCGATCTCCAGTCCATGCACGTATTTTACCACCCACTTGCCCCTACACAACCTCCGCTTCTGTTGTCATAGTTTGTCTAAAATGCTGCCTCGAGCAGTAAAACCTGCGTCAGGGGATGCGAGGATGCGGGCAGTTCACAAGAAATGTATTACACTTGATCAATCGCTACCATAATCTGCGTACAGTGCAGTCCTTTCATCAATAGACACCACTGTATGTACAGGGTTCCCGTACTTGATTTTCGTTATATCCTTTTGCACCAGATTTCGTTAACTTAGTCAGGACTTGGTTCAGGAAATTCATACGATGAATCCCTTATATCTAGTCACTCATTTCATTTAAGAGATCTCAAATTGGATAATATCCTCCTGGACGCCGAAGGACATTGTCGACTTGCTGATTTCGGAATGTGTAAGGAGGGCATTACCAAGGATAACTTGACGAGCACATTCTGCGGTACGTGGACTTAACATATCTTATAGAGTTTAGTTTACAACTTTCTTTCCATTCTCATTATTATATATTTTTTCATTGGTTGTTCATGTCTTTTCAATGCAAAATGCTCATAAGAAATCTCGAGACTGAGATGCATGACTTTTCTTTGCTACCAAAGAAGTTGTACAAAACGGGGCCGAACTTTGATTCGGAATGAACGAAATTCGCAGTAGTCCGATTTTCCACACTTATGCTGCCTATGGAGGCGTACAGCGATTCTCCATCTTGCATTTTTGCGGAGCCAAGCGATACCTCAGGGTTATGGAATGTAGACGATGAAGACAAATGTAATAACTGTTGGCTAGCTTGAAGCTCTTTTTGCTGGTCAGTAGCTCTGTAACTCTGATTTGATATTAAGAGCGTAGGTACGTTTCTATTCTGTGGACCTCGTTAGGTTCTACTTTTTATGGTAGCACTAACATAAACAAAGAATCTTCTGTGCGGTTCTTCAGGCTTAAGAGTTAACAACCTTATCAGCAATGTTCCAGGAACTCCCGACTACATTGCTCCCGAAATCCTTCAAGAACTCGAATACGGTGTATCAGTTGATTGGTGGGCGTTAGGAGTGTTGATGTATGAAATGATGGCCGGTCAACCGCCTTTCGAAGCGGATAATGAGGATGATCTCTTCGAGGTAAGAAAAATTTGCTGGAAAAGGTGACCCGCAAAGTTTACTTGGAAAAATACTCATGAAGTACTCTCGTGCCTTCACACAAGTTGTATTCTGAGCTTACATTCTTGTAGGAATGAGTACGGATTTCTCATGTGCACAATGTTTTTCAAAAGATCCTGACATAATGAATGATGAGTCGGTTCCCTTTCGAAAAAGCTACAAAAACAGCTCTCACCTGCGTTGAGGTTTCCATGTTCTATGGATGGTGCAATAAAATCTGATACTCACCCATTTCCCAAAGTTTATTTGATGTACCTGGGGACACAACTCTGCGTGATATCGGTTTTGCAGTTTACCTGCTGGGATTATATAATGCCTTGGCCTTAAAAAAGGCTGAAGCGGCGTTTTTTATCGTTGAAGAACTTCCTAGAAAAGGTGAAATGGCATTTCAAAGCTCGTCTTTTGGAAACCATCGGACGAAATGAAGTACACGCAGTTACTGACTATGTCACAACGCAAAGATAACTTTTGAAAGTTTAGGCTATCTTGAATGATGATGTGCTCTATCCCGTGTGGTTATCGAAGGAAGCGGTGAACATCCTGAAAGCAGTGAGTTTAGTTTTATGAATTAGAATTAAAGCTTTCATCTCATCCCAACTACTACAACTACGACTTCTACTCGGATCTATTCGACAGCCACGTCAACCTGCCTATTCACCATCTTAGGCAAGACGAATATATCGCTCCTTCGGTTCTCCCTTCCGAAATACGACATGCCATCACGTTGATGAAGAA
>UZAF01016657.1:0-70284 GCA_900617895.1 Haemonchus placei
TGAAATCTCGTCCGAATACCCCTTCCGTGTTATTCCCGTCATGGCAATCTCGTCCAACCTATATTTTCCCTACTTTTAAGGAGCCTTTTTTTCTCGAAATTGACGAATTCTCCCGCTTTCTTCACTACCGATGAGTTACTCCCAATCTATACTTAAGCTTTTCGAATGAAACGGGTACCTCAAAATTATCGTGAATTGTGCCTTTAAATGGATCACTAGAGATTTGACTGGTTCTTTTTCGGTGACCGCGAGCCACGCCACCTTTTCATCTAGTAACGACTTGGACTACTTATAAAACTCTTGAAAAAAGAATAGAAGAAAGTAAATATTTCAAAATTTCAACCAAATTTGGATTTTCCCTATATTCCAACAAGGCCTCTAACGATTATATGCGTGGTTACATATAGTTTCTGACGTTACTTGAACAAAACATATTCCCCAGTGGTGTTCAATGCACACATGTTTCAACTTCAACTTTGACAAGATGCACATCCCAGAAAGTGAGGCCCAAACTACCTACAAAACCTACAGCCAGCGCATAAAATGGGTATGCTTCAAATGGCATAGTTATGTAAGAAAAAATTGAAAAACCTTAAAAAAGTGGCAAACGAGAAAAATTTTAATCTAAAAATAGCTCAAAAGTGAGGACGGTGAAATCATTGCACAAAAATTCAAACAAATTCCGATGCTTACAAGGTTCTAAGTGTCGGGAAGCTTAAGTAACGATAGGCTCCGTGAAGTTCACTTGGAGAAGTTTCACAATTCGAGATTCAAAGATAATGAGCAAGGGAGCTCTCAAAAAACAAAGACGGACGGGTAAATAGAGACCCAATAATATTTCAAATCTTTAGCATTAACTTTTTCCAAATAACATGAAGGGCAAAAAATTTAGCACAAAATAGGTAGTAAAAAAAGAAGAAGTAAGATAAGCACCATAAAAAGAACTCCTGTAAATCATAAGGACTTTAAAACGTACACATTGGTGGTGGAGGTTGCAGAGCTGTGGCCAGTAGAACAGCTAGCAAACGAGCTACAGCAAGACGTGTCTCGTAGTTAGAACCATCCAGTGCTTTTGTGCACAATGTGACTACTGCTTCAAGCTCAGTCGAGTAAAGCGGAGGATAAACTGGCACCAGCGCTGTCACGCACTAAACGTACAGAATATACGTCAAAGAAAGCGAATCATTCATAAAACGAATGACGTCACCAACTAAATCGTGAATTTTTTCAAATGACGTTTTTGACAATCTCAAAAAATAACGATAAATTCAGACCTGTAACGCAGCTGCTCGTACTGCCATAACTCTATCAGCCAAATGGGCTTTGGCGGCTTTGTAAACATCTTTATAAAAATTAGAAGCACCAGAGCCCAGCCCAGTAACCATACTCGACAATGTCATTAGAATTTCAGCACGTCCTTGAGACTAAAAACTTGGAATTAGAAAACCAGGATTTGTTCCAACTTTTACTGATACATGAGGTGAGTTGGATTTTGAAAACAACCACGTTCAACTTTCACAGATCTCAAAGCGACGGTAAAGAGGAAGTAGGGATGTTTGCAAAGCTACAACCGAATCATGTAGGCTTTTTGGACAAGATTTCAGGCTCACCGATCTACCCAAGCGCCTGGAAACCAAATTTACCACAAATTCACACCCCCCCCCCTTCCCCCACCCCCACTTCAGGACTTTAGCACAATTTCGAACGACAGTACAGTTCAGATCCTTGGAGCTTCGCGAACCTATCTTATTCTGACCTCCATCCATCAGCCAATTAATCCTCAGCTCACCCTTTTACCCTCCTCCGCTATTGGACTCCCTCTCTTGGCCCAATCCTCCTCCTAAGTCGTCAAGACGCACAGTGAACAGCAATGGAAACTGGTTGAGTTGTCCAAAGAATACGCGATCGAGTTTGCGGCGTATGATTCAAAACAATTACTAACCCAATACCGGTCAAGGAATCATTCATCGTTAAACACGGCCCATAAATCACAGCCTACAATACTTAATGAGAAGGATCTCTTACAATCACTATTGAATCACCCACATAGCAAATCAGAAAAAAAGTAGGAAACCTGAAAGGAGAACAAAGGAGCACATTTAAGGAGGAAATCTCATACCTCCGCCACTTTTAGCCACTTTACCATTATAGGAAACGTATCGACAAAGCTGGATCCACATCTCCCCATTGTCTCATAGAAAGAGGCTATACACGCGAGAGCAGCACTGATAATTAGAATATTTAGTAACTTTTACAAAAGTTTTGAATTATGTAAATATTGAAAACTTACAGCTTGGCTGGAAGTTGACTAGGAGAGTCATCTTTTATCTTCAATGTATCATTACACAACGTTAATGTATCACCAAATGTTGAACTATCACCAATTAAATATATTCGTGCCAAACATCTAAAATGCCACTTCATTGAAGAAATTTCAATATTTTACTGGAAAAATGCCAAAGACCACCTACCGTGCAAGTAAATATCGTATAGGGGGTCCATTAATGGTTGTTAACCGTGACAATAGTTGCTGGACCAACTGCGATTGTATCGATTTTAGGTCAGACTAAAAGGTAAAGGGTCCGATAAAATATCCAAGATCAGAAGAAATTACGGTCTACGACTAACCCTTTGCGTGACTGGTAAGATTCTATCCAAATATCGTAGCCATTCATAAAGAAAGACAGGTTTCTTAGGATCAGGGCACTGCTGAAAATGATCCTTTTCTAACTCAAATTCTAATAATAAAAAAACTCAAAAAAGAAAACAATCCTGAAACAGTTCACCACAAAAAGAAACCAAACCAAAAGTTGAAAAAAATAAATCAATTGATGTGCTACAGGACTCACCCTCAACGCTTCCTCATTTAGTAGCAAACTGTGAGATTCATCCATGCTATACAGAATACCTATATAAATAGTAATTATAAATGTAAACAAGAGATCCTCACGGAATTTCGGTAGCCACAAGGACGTCGAGAAAACGACAGCAGAAAAATCACGAAGCAATTCGTAGTACATATTTAATTCATTTTACGAAAAAAACAATAAACAAGCAAAGTAAAACTATACAACGCAAAATCACCAATTATCACATAATTATATCACAACAATTATAACCGTAATATGAGCTACGTTACAATCGACTCAATAGGGTTCAACAGGGTTAAAAGAACCGATAAAAAAGAACTTGCTGAGCTCAATACTGGTCTCCTACTTGAACCAATAACTTGCCCTGAACAAAAAATACATAAGACTCTAATACACTTGACAGACAAAGAGGAGGAAAGGGAGAGAAGGAACGATTGGGAGCTTCCATGTGGGAGCGTCTTGTATTGGCCGTTCCTCGAATGGAATGGCATGTTGTGCCGACTTTATCTGCTTCCCAACCATAAATTGGAGACACGCAGCCAACACAACACATCACTCTCTGAACATCAACGATCTCGATACCAACGATAGGGGACTTCTTCCAGCAACAAGGAGAGATAAAGGCATGGTAAACAGCCTGAAACCAACTGATCTAGTAATTTTTGGTGATAAGGCAACATGTAAATAAATAAACGAGTAAGTGAGGATGTCCAGAAAGAGGAAACAAAGATACCATGAGAAATCGTAGGAATAAAACAGATGGAGAAACCAAAAGTGCTTAGCTTCTCCCATTCAAACAGCCACACTAATTGGGAGGACACCAGTGCGACAGCACACAAATGAGTCCATTTTTTTTCTAAATTTAATTTTTGGAAAGTCATTGACATCTGTATGGCAGAACTCGCAAAAACTAAGAGCTGAGCTTGTTGCACTTATGTTATTCACTTCCATGGTTGGTTATTTGAATTCAAATCTCGAAATCAAAGGCAATCAGTGGTATGTTGAATTTGTTTATCAAAAATTGCAATAATATTCCGGCAAAAGATTATATTTATAACATTTTGATTTATTATTTGCTTAGTTCAAAGATGGAAGTTTCTATTTCCGAATCATCTTATTTGTCTAAAATACTCTTCAGTTTCTACCCTTTTTTCCAACAATTTCAGCTCTTTCAGAGACTCTAGCCGAAAATGATCACAATAAAAATAAATTTTTAAATAATATGCATGAATCAAGAGCATGATATTCAGTTAATCATCTAAGTTCAGGGCTATGTTTTAAAAGCGAACATGGAATCGTACTTTTAGTAGAGGTGTTTCTTTGACACCACATCCACTCCTTGTCCACTACCTCAAAAATAAATAAACAATCGCATCAAAGGGATAAACGAATAAATAAAAATGCGTAAGCTTTTCCAAAATAGAGTGTAGTAAAGACCATACAGCTAAATTAACAGTCTTTATATTGACGTTCATGTGAATCTTTAACAGGAAGGGACTGAAAAAAAGCCTTTTGAGGTTGCAAAGCATAATTGCGACAACGTCAAAGGACAATAGCAGTGCCTCCAACGGAAAACAACCATTACATACACAGGTACCCCGCCATTGGCCTTCCAATTATTCCACATTCGCTTTGCCCATGTCAATCAACAAGAAACGGCCAGCTGCAGAGCCGGCCTCTTTATCATGCAATGGAAAAAACCCTGTCAAATTGTGTCCAAGAAATTGGTAATCAATGAGCGACCAACAAATTAAGGAACTACTTGACTAGGGGACTATTTCAAGGTTTCGGCTAGCTACATGAATAGCTCAGATACCTATTATGGTACCATCCTATGCTGCTAGCCAACTTTACCGAATGACATCTCGCTGGTAACGAAATAGATATCGATTTTATGTGCGTATAATCGATGTCCACCTTCGGAGTATACTCAAAGGCGATGCAACCCATCCAGATCCAGATACTGTCAAGACAAGTTTATTTATAGCGCACTCCCATATCCCTTTACCTCCTCCCCCCACCCCATCGCCCCAAGTTCACCATCACTTCAAATAAATAATTCGGACGAGTTTCTGCCGGCTATTTCCCACTGACACCACGTTATTTGCGTCACCAAATTAATTCATTCCATTAAATAATATCTGTGACGTATTCCAATGACGCCCTTCTATGAGAAACCTATAAAAATGATCTTTATTAACCTTTTACTTTTAGAATGTGGTCCTAACTCATTTTTACCATCGAGAGCACCTAAACAGAGGACGTTTTCGAGTTTTTGATAGACGGCGCAACAAATTGCATCACCAAATGACGCCCGTCAATAAAATTCTAAATGTGTTCTAAATTTCGTGAACGGCAGAACATAAATGCATTTTAATGGCCGTTAAGCCACATCCAACCAAACGCATCGTCTAACAATCTCTATGAAAGTCAATACTTGATAAAATCGCTAGTTCTTAAAAAATATAGAAGGTGGTGGATGGTGACCACGTTGCTTTCTCGATAAGGAAATTTTTGTCAAAATTGTCAGGAGAAAATTAGAAAAGACTGAAATGCATGGCGCAATCACCTAGAAAAAGATCCATCAAATCAAAAACATCGTCCTGAGGCCGTTTTCCTTGACGTGACCGAGATTTGGGTGGAAGTTGTGTAAAGAAAAAAGTGCAAATGTTGAAAACATTCCGTCAGCCTTCCGCCAGCAAAAAAAAAACAGAAGACATCGCCCAAGCATTCGAGTTGTCCGACCCACAGCAGAATCACTCCTTTCTCCATATTAATGCATGGCGTTCCGATTATACCACTGAATACTCACCTCCTCTCCCTCTTTCATCGTGACACACTGACTGAATGGCCCCCATGGGAGAGTGATCCCCTTCTCCCTATTCCGTTAAGGCATCTTGATTGTCCCCACAGAAATCGTTCCCTTCACCATGTTCCCTCGGAGCACTCTGATTGTCTCACTGGAGAATCGTAGAATCGCTCCCCCTTTCCTCACAAACCTCGGGAGAACCTCTGGATCTATACACTCTGTGAAAGTCAGCCTTTTTTGTGAAACTTTCCCAGTTATAAATTAAACAATGTAATTGAAGAATACATACGTGAGCATTCAATGGGTATCGCCCCTCTCTTTTTGTGGTGGAATATTTATTTCGTTAGACATTCCGACAACGTCGCTCCCCAAGGCTCCAAAGCTTGAATTTTGAAGCTTGTCGGAAAAGTCAATTTCCACTCAGCCAAGATCCATTCCTTTCACAGGAACCTTAGACACTGCTTGACCTACCCACAGCAGGTAGAAGAGTCCCAATCAGGATCCAATTTCTTAAGCGTAAGTTCGATAGCGCACACCGGGCCGCTAAGGATCTACGGATTGAAAAATACTTGAGAGGACTAAGGAAATGTAGAAAAGGAGCGTACATTCTTGTGACGATGCGAAGCCTCTATACAGCTGTCAACATTTCTTCAGCTTACCGTGCCATGAACGAAAAAGCTCTGTTAAACTACTGCCCACGAAGTAATTCTATACTACCTAGTAGAAGCTGAAGCTGTATAGCCACCTGCTAAGTCACGTACATGCATGAAAGCTTCCGAGCAGTACGATGGGCCACGGAAGAAGCAACCGAGCTCCTCGTTTTTCACCCTTGCATCACGTAATCAAATAGAAAGCCATCCAAGTGACTCAATACGATTCTGTATGCTTCAGATGCATCAGCTCTATGGCCCACCATGATGTGAGAGTAGAAAGAAAACAGCTTTCAAGAGAATAAAGGAGTATTGCCCTACAGGAGAGGTTTTTTGTTTCAAACCTCTACAAACTGCTAGAGGGGGGAGGGGGGAAGCTATCATTGGTCCATCATGCCGGAGTAGAGGGAAAAATAGGTTCATAGTAATTGTCGAAAAGTACACATGAACGCACCACTAACTTTCATGAAAAATATCGTCTTGTTCGAAAATTCATCCTAAAGTGCAGACCCAGAAAAAATTTTTTAACTGAATTCAACTCTATTCAAGTGAAGAGTCACGGTAGTCATTAACAAACAGATAATTTCCCTTTCCCCTCTTCAGTATGAGTCCCACCCGCCCGGAAAAAGTTACGGAACTATTTCTAACCAGGGAAGAGAGCCATAGAAAGCACCAAGAGGAAGCTCAACATTGGCTGAAGCTAGCTTTTCATAGTGAAGGTAGGCATCAAAGGCGGCCACCCATATTATCGACCTCTAAATAGACTGACATCGAATTTATTACCAGCTGGCTCAGAGGAAATATGGAATCAAGCGAAAAATGCATTCCGCTTTATGGATTGGACATTTCTGGCCAAAATGACATCGATTTCCTACGAAAGATGAATGGCCCAACTGACGAAAACCGTCAGATGCCCGTCTCGACGAAAAATGGGAAAAATCGCCCTTTCCTCGGGAATATGTAAATCAGAGGCTACACTAGGCTGGGGCTCAATGAGCTCGTAAATTTTAAAGGGCAAAACACTTACTATTACTGTGGCAGCTTACTTAGTTCAACTTATTGACCGCCGGCTTAGTTCAACTTATAGACCAGGCTCGAATCAACAGCTTGAGCATAATTCGTTTTTCATATTTTATTTTATCATTTTCTTTTTCTAATGAAAATCCCCTAACCAAAACCGGAATGATGTCATGAGGACCAGAAGGGGCCACTCATCCGGGCATTAACAAATCCTACAAAAAATACCCTTACAGCCATATAACCGTCATTGCAGAATACACGTCGAGGGATGGAAACTACGAAATCTTCTCTACCACCGTTAACTCGTCCATTTCACGTGCCGAAAGACTTAGGACACCTTTGCCTTTGACTACTTCCTCAGAAGAGGAAAGAGTAGGTAAAAATAACCGAAATCTTTGTCCGAATCGATAAAAATGTGAATTCCAATAGAAAAATGGTGCAGTTTTATGCGAATAAAAATCTGAACCGAAAAAGTTTCTAAGAATTTTCGAAAATCTAATCTAAATCGTTAAAAACACAAATTTTCAAAGGAAAGTTATGCCGATTTTTGTAAAGCAAAGATTTGCAAAGAGGAAGTTCTGAACTCTCGAAATGTTCTCCGACTCGTAAAAAAGCGATTGCCAACAGAACGTTGGTTCTTTCAAAGGACAATTACCTTCCATTGCGAGCGGATACACCAAAGAAAAAGCTTGATTGAAACGAGGCCATTAGCTACTAGTTGCCTCAAAAATGCAAGGCACAAGCAATGTGCATTTAGCCTATTCTGCATGCATCGACTGAGCACAAAACCTAGCGGACCCCACCAGGGTCCGATAACAACGCGGCTTTGGTACGACTGACGTCATTTTACATAAATCAAATAAATGGCCCCATAGAACGGATAGAGATGAACAGAAAAAATGCGGTTGAAGCGACTTTGCCAAACGAATTCATCGCAAAATCGTAAAGTGCAGGGCAGAGAATTACCTCGGGGATGACCGAGCAATAGATAAGTGCAGAAAACAAGGGAATGACCAGAAATTGGGGAGAATTCTAGAGAGAGAGAAGTTGTAAGTGGCGAGGCACGGCTTTAGAAGCGAACCAGCAAGAGAGCTATCTGTCCTAAATTCCTTCGATTATCTCATTGAGTACGATTCTGGGAAATGGGATCTTGTCTAGAGCACAGACTGATTTGCCGTGGTCGTGCCAGGATTCCAAGCAGTTGCCAACTCAAAAAAACCGGTAGTGACTGAAACTCGATACAGAAATGAAGCGAAGGACATCGGTTTCATTTTCTCTTGGATTCTAGGAAGCGCCTCCGAATTCCGATCACATGAGGTTCGATCGTCGTACACTACAAATTTATGGTCCTTTCGACTGATACCTCATTCCAGCTTCCTTTCGCCTTTCAACTTTTCCACGAAATCTTTCATTAACGAGAAATCGACGAAGAAACAGGTTGGAATGCGCCGTTTTGTGCACCCAATCATGTCCATCCTCGAAAAAAAAAATAGAAAAACAGAATGTTCTCAATTCAGCAAAAAAAAAATAGGAAAAGGTCTTAGGTAGGGGTGCTTTGTCTACAATTTTTTACTGGAAATCCTGGTAGATAAATAAACAAAAAAATACAATAAATATAGGCAAATATACTAATAACTTTAGACCTAACTACATGAGGATGCATTGCGGGGTAACCTGCTGCCCATTAGAGGACATTTCTTTGCCTTGACTTACGCGAATTTTTCTTTCGTTGGGATGTCCTCTTGAGAACTACTTTTGGTCCTGTCCCCAAGATGGGAGCTTAGCCACATGAACAGTTACTTACTGATACTTCAATGAAGCAAAGACCGAGAATATTTGGATACCACTAATATTTGGTTGAAATCTGCCAATATCCATGTGGATAACGAGTGATCACGCTTAAGAAAAGGAAGCCCGGGGAGGAAGAGGAAACAAAAGGAAGTATTCGAGAAAGATGGATAAAATGCGAAGGGAGATTTTGAAAAATCGAGAATGATTACCGCGGAAATGATTTTTGAGATTTGATGTTCTCGACGGAGCATAGTTGGAAGGGAGCGAGAAAAAGAGTCAAACACGACGGTGAACTTGTCTCCACTACGAGCGCCCTCCTGCAGTTGTCGGAAACCATTTACATTCCCATCGTCCCAAAGGGAATCTGAATGGTTTACCATGCAATTTACAAACTAGATCTGAATTCTCATCCCAAAAAGCCAAATATGACGCTTGGCTTGATTCCTTGATGTCCGCTCGGAAAACTGTGGGGCTGTAGTAATTTCCCCGCATTAAACCGACTACGTCTCATCAAGTGGTGCTAACCCCATCGGTCCGCGCACAATAAACAAGTCGGAGAGTCACACAGTGGCTATAAAGAGCCATTTTCCACAGTGACAGGCGCTAATTCAATCATCGTAACGTGGTGATGGTAAGTCCAAAAGTCCAGGATGGACTATTCTGTCAAGTAAAGGCTCCGAAAGCAAAGTCGCCGAATCTGAACGAGGCGAATATCTTTAAGAAAATTTTTATAACTTCAAAAAGAAGGTAAAACTCAAAAAAAAAAGGAATTCCGCATGCAAACAGCCGGTTACGAATTTGGTGTACATCAAGCCACAACCAGAAGTCTGTGCCATTCGGAACTCCTTGAAAGTAAATGAAACGAGGAAAAGGAAAATGGGAGGAGTGAAAATGCAAGGAAAGAAGTAGAAGCTAGACACACCCTTCTTAAAACAGGTTCTAACTGAGCTCAACTCAAAAAAGGTTCGAAATACTCTATCACTACAAACAAAAGTCGGTTCACCAGAATAAATTCAACTGGTCCTCAGCCGTATTTTTCCAAAACTCTCAGAAAAATATGTTCGGAGATTAAGTTGGTATGCAATCAGCGAATGCTAGGCTATTGTTGACAGGCGGCTCTGGCCAGCCAGGAACTCGTGGCCATGGATGGCGACGAAAAACATTCACAAATTGGCTTCTGCACTACCAGTAAACCAAGTAAACGTCAAAGTGCGTTCAGCAAGACAAGCGACGATTTCGAAATGGGTAGGAATTGATTTCATGCAAGGGAAGAGAAAATAAACCTCCCATGGGGATTCCATAGGAAATGGCCCAGAATATTGAATGAGAGATATTTAATTACTGAAATAAATGCAGGAAACCTCGAAATGAAATTCATATTGGATGTTCGATGAGAATGCAACGTAGAGGGTCAACAAAGGGAGAATGTTCAACACGATGCTTTGCGAGATGGCTAACACCCGGTAATGACAAACAGATGAGACCAACACAGTGCTGCTGCACGCTCTGGACTCTTGGCGAACGGACTTTCAAACTTTTAGAAACCAATTCGTTATCAGCTGTTTCTATTTTTAATTTCATGAGGTTGTCATGAGACTAAATGCAACGGTTGGTCAGAAAAGCATCTTTGAACACTGCCGAAGCTTTCCTGACTATTACTTGTGGAACTAGGACGATATTAATCATTCAAAAGATTCCAGGCGGTGACAAAACAAATGCAAGCGGTCTTCCAACACTTTGAAATGCAGTAAGTAACTGCTAGATCCAATCAGAAGGATTAAAACACTGAATGACCGTTGACAAGCCTCGTTTATGCATTCATACGACACCACGACCCTGAATAGGAATTGAAAGCATGGCGCATCCATCAGAAACTGATCATTGACGTTTACCATCTTTTTAAGACCTCTTTTGACGTAAGACTAGTACTTCAAGGACGTAACTATCAAGTGGTGAGAGCAAAACGAATGAATGGCAAGATCTGTTACACTGGGGCGGGGCTCATCTCATCAAACACAGATTGAAGCACACAGATTGAAGCCTCTGCAAACTTCCGAGCTTCTTCGTTGATCGTAGTAAAAAGAATCATTTCGAGGGATTCATAACTTTCATATAATAGTCATTATTACACAGTGATTCTTACTCACAGACACATCTGCTTCCGGCCTAAACAAACTAAAAACCTAGTTGATGGAGATGGAAAAAGTCCGTAATGAACCAATGAAGTAATAGCCAATCCACCACTAAATAAACAGCAGCTTCCCAAACCACCCTACTCACTTTAGAAAGATTCCAATGAATACAAACAGGGATTTGTTTTTCGACATACTGGGTTTCCTTGAACGTTCCCATAGAAACGTTCAAGGAATCCCAATTGTATCGGTTGCGAAATAATGAATTCCAGAATAAGAACGCAGTTTGACGTAATTCGTTTGGAAGAGCATCGTTTTGAATAAATTAACGCCATTGAGAGATTCTGTCATAGCGAACGAACGTCGTGTACGTTTCTACAAATTCAACAGGAACATCATTAGTGAGGGAATCTACCAAAAAGAAGGAGAAATGGAGAAAAGGAGATGCTGCTCGACAGAGGGGAGGTCAGGCAATGAACATTAACCTCATGAGCTTAACAAACTGAGCGACTATTCCACTAGAGAAAGCAGTACTATGCCCTTTCCCTCCAAAGCCCATTCAAGCATGCATGCTCTCACAGACAACCTTGCATTCCAATCTGCCTCTCTAGAGCCACAAAATTAAAAAATATTCATATAAAAATAGTATTATGATAGATACACAACTGCTGAGCTCACTCACTTCATCTTCATTCAAGAAGTTTGTTGCTCCGCTCTAATGAGCTGCCACTAGATGAGCGAAATAAACATCTTGAACAAACAATAAATAATTCAGGTATAAGTAAAGACTGTGAGCCGAGAACGTAAAATCATATAAGCCCAAATCCTATAGACGATGGAGTAGGAGGGAGCGAATTAATCGAATAAGGTTTGATCCCGATACTTGCAGTAGCCAAAAGGTTGACAGGCCCTGGCAAACCTCACTCCTTCGTGGTCAACAAATAAAAAAAATCAAAAACTGTACTCAGCAGCAGAACGGACTTAACTACATAGTACTTACTTGACTACAATTCTGGATTGATGTCAAATGCAAGGCGCATCTACGCACCGATGTTCTCGCAGACCACCGCGAGCATTTTTTACATCCCTCGAAGGCCATGAATACGAAACGTCCCATGAATAAATTTAAGAGCTAAAATCCATCATTTTGTCAATCCATCATCGCACTGCCCCTTCATTTATCCCATTATCACGAGGGCTCCATCTGTTGGCTAACCACTCCACTGCAAATGGACAAACATAAGAGGAATCCATGTTTTCGTATAAATAAATAAATACAAGAAGAAATCTTCACGATGATTTTTTAATAAAATTCAATAATTCTTATAACATTTTTTTCCAGCTCAATTATGATGTTAAGTTACACAACTAGTTCATCCTTGCTTTCTCAGATTGAAATCTTTTCAGGTTGTTTTTCTTCTTAACAGCTAGCATAACTGGATGACCATATGATTTCACTGAAAATTGAAAACCAAAGGGAATCGATTACGAAGAACTACGCCTATATGAGGCGCCTAACAAAACGATTAGAGCCAAAAATGTAAAAAGATCGCCCTCTATCAGGCCCAATCGAAGATGACTTCCGAACGGAGTAACTACAATAATTCCGTCTACAGGTAGGTAAATTTCGATGGATCTTTTTCATACTTTTCCTGCCCTGCAATTCACGTAAGCGCATTTCTCGCTGGATCATTTAAGAAGTGAATTCGCCCCCCGAATCCTCAACCAAAACGCTTTCCTACACTGTCTTTTCCTTCCGATTTATTATGTCTTTTCATCACGATTTAATATTCTTTTTATCGACAAACAGTCACTATTTTCTTCGTTTATTCACCATTACTCATCTTCATGACGAGCTTCAGGGATGAGCAATGAGGCGATTATGTGCAAACAACCGATGCACCGAAAATCCTAACTTCTAAATTTTTCCATCTAACTCTAAAAGCAAGCCAAACCTGCTCCTAGTAATAATATGTTTCCATTCAACCTGAAGTTACGAAGTAATAATGGTCCTCCATGGCAAAGCAGTCAAGAGAGCTATGTGCGTGAAAGATGAAAGCCTGTCCAAAGCAAGTTGAAAGCAGTTGGAAATAGGAGAAAAAAGGAAAATTGTTACCGAGTGAAGCAAACCAGCCCTTCATCACTGAAATAGAGGAAACAAAGGCCATCAAAAATGAATTGGAAAGGGTCGATAGTTCTGTTGATGCAACATTTAAGCTCTTATAAAAAATGAATGAAAGTTGCATAACGAGCACTCCACTCCAAATAGTATGAGTAAAAGTGACGTAACTCAATCGAAAAACAAAAATTTCCATGAGATACTGTATTCTGATAAAATGGCGAATAAAGGAAGAACAATCTGAACTATCTGACGCCATAAATTTGACCTAATTTGTCAACGTAAAGGCCATTCTAATGCGCCATGAAACTTTCGCTCGAAATAACGACCTTTCAAAAACATACTACGAGATATGACTTTCTGCAACAATCCCTTCGACTTCTAAAGGATTTCTGAGCAAAATGCGAAATAAAATAAAAATTTTAATTCTATACCAATATCGAACTGGAAAACCAAAAGAAAATCTCCAATCGCCTTATGAGAGTTGTTGACATGAATGTCAGTTTGCATACACTTCCTTATCAATCGTATATCCTCAACTGCTTCAGCCAAAGTATTTTGGCTGATCTATAGATGAAACATTTGGTGAACTGGGCAACTTCGACCCACAATTTTAGTTGGAGGAAGTATATTCATAGGTCCCTCTCCTCTCTAAAAATTCAAAAGACGGTACTTTTTGTAATACGGAAAGGTTCTTATTACCTTACATTAACATGATAGTAATTCTCGTAGAAAACAAACAATGAAGAGAAGAAATTGCAGTTTCCAAGGAATAGAAAGCACGCTTCACGACGAAGCAGCCGTGGATGTGAGCTTGAATTCATTTTTATATTGCCGAAGAAAGTTGCAATTGCTGAAGGGACGACTTGAGAATTAATCCCACATTTCCATTACTTTTGCGCTTTTGCAATAAACTATCGGGCCATAGAAAACTCCTGATTGTTAAATTAACTTTAACAGTGGTACTTGTAAGGGCTATGTAGTTCGTGTTGTAGAGGACATCTCGCGATCAAACACTCTTCTCTCTTCTTACGTCACGGGCTCTCGCAGTCGTTAGTCAAGAGTCACGATATTGGCAAGACTCAATTATGTGGTTCTCTTTAGTAAGGATTATGCCCGAATTCAGTCAGTCAGAGTCTTCGTCCATACATCAACACAGCCCCGGCAGGGGGCAAAAAAGCAATGACTGAGTATCGTGAAAAAAGCTATCAGACTAAGTAAGTCTGTTCATTCAACAAAAACAGGAAACCATTAAGTGCAGTCAGCACAACTGACTTGATTACGGAAAAGAATAGCAATCCAGAAAAGAAACTTTCGTAGAAGCCCTTTAATCGTTCAATATGTTACCCTTTGCTCCATGCGTAGGTGGTGAGTGGTAGGTTACGCACTATCACACATGCAATTTCCCGGGATCGAACCATGGATCGATACTTGCCCAGGTCACCAAATGTTCCATCAGTTGGGGTCGATATATTGTTACCAGGCCCGTCCGGGAGCAGTGATTTGTCCTCAGCTAGTCACTGCAAACCATTGTATAGGCCTTTACGCACTCAAAACCCCCACTACGATTCCAAATAGAAGTCGAATGAAGGGCGCATTCCAAAATCGTGATCGATTAACGCCACGGAACTCATCTTTTATACACTCTCAAAATTTCTCACGATAAGGCCGTAAAATCTAGATCGATACAGAAAGGTAATGGATTCGCACGAACGTAAATTCTCACCAAAGAAATGTTCTCTTAGCAAAACATACTTTCACGTTATCAGATCGCGTCGGAGGTTTTAAGAGTGGTTGCATAGCGTGGGAATGTCACGAACGTAACGTGAGTAAATGGCGCGTACAGCCATAGTGTGTGGGCGTACGTCAAGAGTATTAAACCCTTTCCCGATTTTCGGCCCATAAACCGCTCACCCTCATCTTGACAATGAGACTTGATTTGTCAATCGAGGCCATTTGTATGCGCTTCGATTCGTCCGAGAACCGGATTCAATTTAATCGAATCATTGTTGAGCTTGGAATAGTCAGGCTGTCAGAGCAATGAGAACATGAAGGGCATGAATTCAGAAGGACGAAAGCCAGAAAAGGGAGAAATAAGTGCAAGAATAACATGGCAAAGAAGTTGAGGAGATAGAAATTCACCAGGGAATCAGTGTTTGCCCTGCTCTCTCTCTCCCTTTGTCATCAAAAACTCTTTCACAGACAACTGACCGAATGATGTTGTACCGAATAAATCAATATAAACACGACAACACATTAACTTTCCAAATGGAACCAGTAATGTTTTTTATGTGTAAAGCAAATTCTGAGCTCTTATATACGTACAAGACGATTTCTTCCACAGACAAATTTGTCCACGTATCAGTGGATTAGAAATTCGATTTTTTTGAGTACGAGGAAGGTACTAGGGATGTCATATAAGATTCTTACTCACAAATAAATTCAAAAAACAAGCTATGTGCGCTTGTCGAACAAGAAAAGTCAGTCAAGGTACTAGGTACCTCCATTATTGCCTTGAGTATTCACATCCTATATACTGGGGTTGTTTTTTTGTTTTCGTGTTTGTGGTAGTGTTGTAATAGTAACAGCAACCACAGCATAAGTATGTACCAAAAATAAGCCAATATACTTGTTGATGAGTATCAAACGATGTAACGTCATTGTTAGCAAGAGCATCTGCGAATAATTTATGAGCTCAATGGACAAAATCGATATCCTGGGAATGGTCCCACAAACTCGAATTGGACGGAACCGTTCTTAAAGAAAATTTACGTGGAGCAAAAACTCCTAGCCAAGCGATACCAGCAGGGCACGTGATGAAGAAAAAAGTAGGCTTGCTGCTTTTCAAAAGGACGAGGATTCAAACAAAGGATTCAAAAATAAGGATGAAAGTCGATAATGACTCAAACAGAAAAGATTCTCGTGCGACCGTAACAATGATGCGTCAATCTTTTCACAGAAAATATTCAACGGCTGGAGCCAAATCAGAATCAGAAAGAAAATCTAACCTCATCTGGAGGATTCCCCGTCGCATGATAGCCGACAGCTCCAAAAATAACTCTTTCACAGCCGAACAAGCAGGTAAATCAATCAATTCGCCTTCGTAATACATCACGCTCAAAATGCTCAGCGGTCATTTGACCCAGTAATCTTTCACAATTGGGATTGAAAACGGAATATGCTGACATCTAAATGAGAAAATAACATTTTGAAAGATGTATGTCAAATATTTAGTTCTATTCTTATTCTCTCATACGTGTTTGAGAGCCTAGTGACGTAGTGGCGAACAAATCGCATTCGAGCGAACACGAAGGCAAGAGGAACTCATGAAGGATTACAACAAGACAGCAGTACAATGAAAAAAGAGCACAAACGTTTCAGCGCAGTGAACATCTTGCAAACCTATGAAAAACGATAGCGCAAGATATTGCAGGTTGTTAAGCTATACTTAATAGTAGAAATATCACAAACCTCTCCCTCATGTCGAGTTCCCAAACTTAGACATATCGCTAGGAGGATGGAGATGGTGAAGAAGACCAAACCGAACTGAACCCTAGAATGGCAGTGATAAACAATGGCTCACTTTCAAGGCAAACACATATTTCATATGCATGGTGACTTCACGAACGACTGCACGCCAAAACGAAAACAAGGGGTCAACGACGAGGAGGGATACCCGGTCAACAAAGCAGTCTTCTGCTTGAATTCACATTCTTAAAGCCTCTAGGAGTATCAAAAATAACGAAAACATGCAGAATACGGTGACGTGCCCTTTCCATTTAGTTCATTTACAAAAGCATTGACTGCAAAAAGTAGTTACTAAGTAGTTGTGTTTTTTCTGCTAACAACTCCAGACAAATTGCTCATCTCTTGAGTTCCATGCACTATTCCTACATGCTCATACTTTCCTTCTGTACTGCTGAAGGGTTAGTACATTCTGCAACTTACTGCATTGACGCGAACCACTCACAAATCCAGCCACTTGAAGCTAAACACCCCTAACCTCTCGCTATCGCTGATAAATCAGTAAAAAACAATCAGACAATGTGAAGTTCCCTACTTGGTAGCAGAAGAAGAAGAGATAATTTCTCTCACTGTTCCATTTCCAAAATTCTATGATTTCTTAGAAAGATTTTAAAAAACGCAAACGCTGTGGAAATTCTTCAACCGAACTCAGCCCAATCAGCTACGCGCAATGCCTACAGCCAGTAAATAGCGACCCAACTTAAAAAGAGCTTCTCACCAGACAAAAAGCACTCGTCGTTGACGGACGTCTAATGACGACCGCGGGTCCATTCGTGTAACCCAATTATGGTTCGTCAAGCCTCTGCTGCTAGGATATTTCGCAACAGCAACAGGCTCCACAAATCCAATAGGGTATGGGAAACAATGGGAATTTGTTCCGCTACATTATTTTACAATATAATATAAAAACAAAAGTATGGTATTACGTAGAGAATAAGCTGAGTCAGGCCCAAGTTATTTCCAATTGAAGCGCCATACTACGAAAAGAAGAAGTATTCTTTGTATGGATTTGCATTGATACCGAGTACTGACGTTGAATTACCTCAGTACAAATGAATTCCCAAACAAAAACTCACCATATGAAATAAATTTGTCCCAGTAGATAGAATAATATGGTGACGACAAGTGTGGCCCGAGGATTTGATTCGTAAAATCTTCGCCAAGTACAAAACGGTGGAGCATCAAGGATGTCAATATTCAGCCGGTGCCAAATCCCAGGCGAATGGCGGCCGTCGCCATTGTTCTCCTGACGAAATCGTAGATATGCTTGGGGGCGAGACTCCTAGCTTAATCGGGAATACAGCAGCATAGATATTGGAGAGTGTGTGCCAGAAAAGGAGGGAGTAGAACAGAGGGCATAAGAAGAATAACCGCCCTCTTGGCTCAGAGAACATTCAGAAACCGGCATTGACAAGAATAAGAAACGAAGAGAAGCATGAGCAATCAAAACGTTATAACACAACTGCTTAATTATTATTTCTACTGTTAATACTAATACTACAATTCTTATTCTTGTTATCATTACGATTACTATCATCATTATTATCACTGATAGAATAAGGAGACGGTATCAAGCCAAGAGGTCCCCGAATTTGATCCCAAATCAATACTCGCCCTGGCCAACAGTGTTTCCACTTCTTCTATGCCAGCCAACTAATATCAGGCTCGTTTGTGAGGATAGAAGCACTGACTTGTACAATGGCTGGTCAAAGCAATTGGTTGTATAGCCACAAAGGCAATCAAACTCCACTACGATTCCAAGTGGAAGTCGAATGCGGGGCACATTCCAAAAAGAAGTGATAAACGAGTGAAGGCCTTAAGGACTTCAAGACTGTTACTCATGGATCAAATACAAGAGATAGCTCTAAACCATAGAAGAAAACCGCTTTTACTATTACGATTGTTATTAACATTGATATTAATATAAAAACATTACTACTATCATTAATATTCCTGAAATAGCAAACAAATAAAAGTAGCTTGAAGTGAATGGAAACATAGTGGAGGGAATAATTTGCACATTACAACTACATTACAAAAGAAATGGCAGATCAAAAAAAAAAAAAAAAAAAAAAAAAAAGTAGAGTGCATGAAACAGTTACAACAATCGAAAGCAGAAGATACCTTTTCTGGCTCCACCGGCACATTATCGCCAGTAGCTTCTGCACACTTTTTCTGTGCTTCTCTCCGATATGCCATCAGCTTTTCCGTGGCTTTATTCATTCTCAAAAATGAAGAACTCATCATAATGATGCTACATGACCATAAATGGTACGAGAACATCAAAGTCAAACAATGGGGTCCAAAAAGACACCCGCTAAGCTTGAAAACCTCATACATAGAAAAGAAAAACGATTAGAAAAAAATTGTAAGGAAGTCGCCCCGAGTATTTGCACGTCAGGCGTGAATTGAAGCGTGCGGTCTGATATGCATGCAAAGCAACTTTTAGGCGTCCCGCAAGGAATGGTCTGATTGGGGACATTTTTAGTAACATTAAAAGTTTTTATTAGCCGCCTTTAAAGAATAAAGTGGTTCATCACCAAACTATTGGGCTCGTTCCTCCTGTTGAGTGTCGAATCACATGAGATTTATTGTGGCGTTCCGCACAAGAGGCCTGTGGAGGTTCTAATGGTCCACCTTTTTTTCAAGGAATTAGATGAGTCTAATTAGACGAGGACTATTAGTCTGGCATTTGTTTGCCCTTCTGGATCCATTGGGTATTTTATTTCAAGCTCCACTGAACGCTTGTGAAAGGCGAACAACGCCGCTTTGGTCTTCGACCGATACCGTAGTCCCCCGTTCACGCTTCTCCCTCAGATCTGATAACAAATAAACGATGCCGTAGTAAACAAAGAGTCGCCTATTACTTCGGGAAGATTTCGATTTGCGATAGTGAGAATGCACAAAAAAGCATCATCTCAACGGCATTAGTGGACAAACGTAGGTACTTCGAAAATGTTACTTTCTAATGAGAGTTACGGGTTAAATAGCCAGTTCCTCTGAAACTGAAACTTCGCTAGTTCTCCGGCAATATTTCCACTGTCGAATGGGGTTCCTGAGCGTTTCTGAGCCACATTCATCAAAATACAAAAAAGCACCCACTTGGGACAATTACGTCCCCCAGGGTATTTGACTTATTGCCAGCCACACCATCTCGGCAAGTGAAGGCAAATTTTCCTTCTAAACATTCGGTATATTCTTCGGATTCAGTGCTGATGGTTAAAGGACGAAACGAAAAAGAATTTTTGGGGACCGCACCCAATCTGGCTACGCAATAGTTTCAAACAAATGCCACTAGTAAAAACCTTATGTTGCCTAACAAAAGGATCTACTGTCCCAATGTGAAATTTTCTATTCTCTTCCCTCAGATCAGCCTCCACTTCCCTTTTCCCTTATCTCTGCCAACAGTCCTCTAGGCTTACTGGAAACTGGTAAAAGTTCTTCCAATTGAATGTACGTAATAACAATAAAATAGGCTGCACAAACTTTTCCTTTAATCGCTCTCGTTGAAAAAAAAAATGCTCGAGCGTCAAGCAGTAAGATCGAGCGTTCGAGCCTAGTTGAAATTTTCAGAATGCGCCATGCATCCGACTCCCGGCAAAAATTGAAGTACCGTTCGATTGCGATGCGATTTCCGATTGAAGTTAAGTGTGAGGACCGATATATGTATGTAGGAGCTGCCCTTGTTTAGTTGATCACACAACTTCTATGTCAACCAAAAGACCTCGGAAGAAGGTAGGTTTGATCGGCTTCCTCTATATTTGATCTCGGGATCGTGAGCGTGGGAGTCCCATCTTTGTTTTCGATTCTGACTGCGAAGGAAGGTACTAAGGTGGTTAAGACTAAGATAAACTTTTTTTGCGAATTTTCGGTGAATCGTATTCCAATTTTCCCTAAAAAGTTCCTAAGAACTCTTTTTCGACATGAATGAGTAGGGTGGCGATGCTTTTCCTCTAAGCAGCTGATCAAGCAACATTCGAAGGTGTACCCAGTGATTTTCTCTGATGACCAAAGTATTTAGGGTATACATGCATGCTATGAGTAGAAAACAGCCTGATAACAAAGTCTGGTAAGTTACAATATCTATTGCTAGCGCAGGTGATTGTCGAGTTGCGCACTGTAGCGCGGATGGTCCGTGGATCGACTTCTCGATTGATACCCACTCAAACCAAACAAACCTACCATCCCTACAGGATCGATTGATTGAAACCAGACTCATCTGGGTGGATAAAAGCACACCGTGGATATACTGGCCTATGATGGCTACTGAACTTCTACTCAATAACAGATGACTGATAACCCAACACAAGGAAAACGGTCGTTGGATATGGGAAGGGTCAACCGGCACATGTGCGGGCACCTCAGCCGCTCTCAGCACAATTATCACGACTGTAAAGAACAAAATTTTTAACGAGGTGATAAAATCTAACAAAATTATAACAATAATTCAGGTGTATACACATGAATACAAGCAAACATAAAAGCATGGGAGGGAAAACGAGCACAAATTGCTAGAAATTAGTTTTAAAAATCGGCAAATCATCAGGCATCTACTTTCAAGGTCGCCACCTGAGGAACGAACGTTCAAACTGCGAAAGGTAATCGAACAATCAAGAATCCTGGCTCATTTCTGATGCGAATGTTCTACCAAGATATGTCACACAGAGAGCTTCCCATGAAGGCTACCGCGTATGATTTCTACCAATGCATCAAATTCTTTCACTCTTGAAGTTTCCATACTAGCTTCCTAAACAGAGTGACATGAATTTTAATCAAAATAAAGTAAAAATTCAGAGTAGTGAAGTTTAATTCAAGCTAGTGAGTGAACAGGAGTTGAGTTTCTGAGAAAACGGTCATTTTTCCTATTTTCACAAATCATTCCTTCAGATGTAGTATTCCCCGAATTCGACAGTGAAGTATGTTATGCCCTTGGAGTTAACAATGGAACCCTGTCCTTTTTAAAGATGATATGTGGTGGGACGAGATAGTAGATGAGTGACAAGGTGACAGGAACTGATAGCAACTGTTATGGCCAATAATTGGCGTCCGAGTGCTAGAGTCCCTGACCAGTTACTTTTACCGCATCAACGGTGAAGCTTCGCTAAGTCAATGTGGGATGAATTGCAGGTGTCGGATAACAGCTGATAAAGGGTGATAATGAGCTGTTAGTCTCTAACTCCCTTGATATTTACGATATACCTTTGATTCTCTGGCGTTACATACGATAAGACTGAATGGTAGAGTCTTGAAGCCTTAAGTATTTAGGCGCTAATCAATAATATCTGTGGATGCTACTTCCAATCAGAATTGTAGTGGCGTAATGAATGCGGACGTGGCTTACACAATGACTTGCGGTGGCCAGCCGATCTACAAGTCGGTGCTTTTATCCTCTCAGACGAGTCTTGTACCATTTACCCGACCGGGAAGGGCTGGAAGGCTTGGTTGGCCTAGATGGAACTGTGAGCATGCGTGTGAGATAGTGCACCGCTTGCCTCTACACCATCTCCGCCCGAATGGTAGAGTAGATTCACAAAAGGTGATTGGTAAGAACACTGATAAAAACAGTCTAGAGAAATTTTCTGCGAGAAGAAGAAAATTTCCTTTGCGACGACGACGACGACGCCTCAAAGATCGGAAGTCAGTAAGGTACCGAGTCTCTTCTTCCCCTCAATATCAGCTGTGACAAAACTCATCCGACCTATGATCAATTGTAAATCAAAACCAGTGGTTCACACCCATGACCCATGAATGTAAAGAGAGCAATGGATAACAACTACTGATACCGATAAGTTGACCAAAAGTCAGACCTTTGATGGATTATTACTGCTAGAGCAGATCAACAGCCACAGTTCGACACTTCTAATAATAAGCTTAAGCATTTCCAGTTGCTGAATACCAGCTGCACTGTTCTTTTTACACCCCCTAGCTCCCTTCAATTTGGGTCCCGTGTCATAGTTGTAGTGCCTGTATAGTCCGTATACCCATCCGAGAATTCTGTGTTCAAAAATGTTTTGTTCGCTCTGGAAAAGGGAGGGACGGATTACCCGACTACTCCAGCATTGTCATAGGAAGACGGGATAGCCCCCATAAGCCTGGTGATCCGACTGGGAAGTACGGAACTACACCAAGTCAAAATGTCCCCCTCATTACCTCAAGGAGCTCGCTATTAGGACGAATTGGGTGTGATAACTTCTCCCCGAAAAACGCGCTCGCACCTCATCGCGTGGCGCGTGCTAGATAGGGATAGGGATGAGTTCCCAGTGAAAGGATACGGTACTCGCCGGAATCACTGCTGCTTCTTGTGGGAATTCGGGAAGAAAAACTGACACCCAGAGGGATTGCTTCACTAAATAACAATACCTAATACAAACTGCATCCTAATTACCTGTACACTGTGCCTCTGAATGAAGTTACCCAATTCTTCAGCTGCTATTGTAAACATCAAAGGGTTTCGATCCCGTGTTACCTGAAAATTTAAAAATTCTAGAAAGAAACAGTAACGAAGAGAAAAAAAAAACCTGAAAATTCTCCGTAACATACAGACCTTCTCATCCCGTATAGCAGCAGTGTACGATCCTAGTAGAGTAGTATACTGAGTATAGTATTGCTCTTCTATCATAGATGCTTGTTCCTTTGAAAGACGACGAATGTGCGACATGATTTCCTCCTTGAATGGAGAACGAGAAAGTTCATAACTTCAATTAATGCAGCTAGAATTTCAAACTTGAAAACAATTTTTCGGTCTCACGAAGAAGTATACGAGCTCAGCTACAAACGGTTTTTTTCAATATTTTTGATTATTTTGTTTTCTCCTGAAGCACACATGTTTTGAAAGGGGTAACAGAACAGAATCTTCGCGAAAGAAATGTTGTAAGGGAGAATCACTTGAGTAAATCAGCTCCATTTCGGAATCGGCGTGCTAAATCGGCTTCGATTCGAAATTATAGTGTTGGGGCTGGTGCCTCTAAAATGATTGCAGGGACAGCCCGTGTAGAAGCCAGTGCTTTCAACCTACTAAACGAGTATGATACCAATAAACCACTCTAAATCGATCCTTCCATCTTTCGGGCTCAGTTGAGGTTGCAACTAGATTCCTCTGCAGTACACATGTATTTATCAGCTAGCCACAGTAAATCATTGTGTAGGCCATATACCCATTAAAACGCAACTACCATTCCGAATGGAAGTCGAATGCATGGTGCATCCCATAACGGGATGGATTAACGCTACAAGACTTCGCCTTTTACATTGCGCGCCTATCGGATCCATTTGTTTGGGAATAATTGGAAAAATCGGGGCTGCTCCCAGACTGGTCAGCTACCAATAAGTTACTCTTTACACGTAGCTGTTACTTGATCTACTTTCTCTCTGGGACTATAAATGGAAATACTCTTACTCAAGAACAACTGATTAAAATGGCGGTTGTGCAGCAAATAGTACCAGTACCTGAGCTTTCTTACTGTTATATCAAGATCATGAATACTTGACTAACCGCTTCGTTCATTTTGATCGTCATTTGCCTCACTGTGTCTCTCTTAGGACTCCATAGCGCTGCACGATAGTCAACGCTAAAACACAGAACTCTGCTAGCTTTCATGAATGGGGAATTAGCCGTCCGGAAGACGGTCAATCAAACTCAACCAAATTACCTGTCTCCGACAGCCGAATTGAGATATGATCCGATAAGTAATGTTTTTGCAAAATTCACGTCACCCAGTGAATACTGCTCATAGTGCACTAATAAATCTTCATAGCTGAAAAAAATAACTGGTGATGTTCAGAGGTCATTTCAAATATCAACGAAAACATGTTCCAGGTTAAAAAGTGTTTTCTCCCTTTTCGTTAGGTTCAACCCATAGAAGACAGAGAAATGATCTCGTGGTTGTCATTCGGAGGCAAGTGTGGCAATAAAATCGAGAGTTTCACGAGGTTGGCGATTCGTTGTCCAAAATTCGGCGTCGGACGGGACTCGAACCCATACTTTTGCTTTTCCGATCACCATGTTCTTTATTCCTTACACTCAAGAGTTTTCCTCGAATAGCTGGATGTAGACAAAATGGGATGGATTCGTTGAGAACTTTTTTTCATATACTATTTTCGCTAGTTAGATCTTTAATGAAGACGTGCTGCCTCTGGTTCGTGATTCTTTCAAAAGAAAAACTGTGGAATCGATTTTTTCCCGTTGTTATCAGTGAGGATTGTTTACATTTATTTGCTTAGATTCACTATGACCCTTCAGGGTAATTTAATATCTATTGCTTTAGAAACCTTCGTTACCCCCAGATAAATCGCTCGTTTCCTTGAGCCTTCTGATTTTTCCATTCTGGGAAATGAATAACTTATTCAGCTAGCGTTTCGACCTTATTGCTGAGCTGCATTAAAAGTACATTCAAAAGCTAGTGAAACCCACAATGGCATAAACGCATCCAAGCCAGCTACTTGGCTGTCCATTCGGAGGCAGAGCCGACCTTCTATCGCTACCTGAAGAGGTACGTCTAATCATAGAAGATGGAGAATAAAATTGAGAAGAAGACCTTCTGTACATAACCATTCAGGATACGTGAATAGCATGACGCTATGACATCGTCTGCCAACACTTCTGGTCCTGAACTATTAACTCATTAGTGTCAACATTTTTATTTCCCGAGGTTTATTTTCCCTTCCAAATTACAATGCCTGGGAGTGGAAGACGGGCAGAAGGAACGGTTTTCTGCAATCGATTCGCCGCACGCGGCTATTGCGGATCATTCTTCGCTGTTATCACAGCACTAGCGTCCTTCATTCAGCTCACTCGATATGCAACCCATATTTTAGCATGATTATACTATTAGTTCCTTTGTTCCTTTACTTCCTACCTGCTGCTCAGTCTGTTATATTCCTTCACGCGCGGCTTCCCTCTTGCCGCGACGCGGCAATCTCGTGCCTACTGCACCACACCCCTTGGTAGTAGGTAGCGTGGTGGCGAATGTCACACCATTAGACACGTATGATCCGAAAACCAGATTCTGTTTTAATTCTCGCCCTGGTCAACCAAGGCTACCATCACAATTCGATACCATACCACGTACGTCCGGGTCGTCTGGGTCATTGAGAGAGTAAAAGCAATGGTTTGTTTATCGACTGACGACCACAGTTCAATGCATAAACCACGGAGGCATTAAACGCCACTACGATTCCACATGAAAGTCAATTGCGGGGACGCATCCCAAAAACGGGATTGTTCAACGCCAAAAGACATCAAAGTATAAAGTCTTGAGACGTTAATCAGTCCCGTCTGAAGGATGCGCCCACGCTTCTGACTTCTATGCCAAATCGCAGTGGCGTATTGAATGCGTATGGGGCCTGCAAAATGATCTGTGGTGGCCAGCCGATGTACAAGTCAGTGCTTTTATCCTCCCAAACAAGTCTTGCACTAATTAGCCTGACCCGGAGGAATGGAAGGCTTGGTTAGCGGATATCGATCAGGGATTTGAGCCCGTGATCATCATGTGTGAAGTGCGCCACTTGCCAATACACCGCTTCCGCCCTGCCAAAAGACATTCATTTTTTATTCTCTACTACAGGGCCAGAACATCGGTTCTTACCTATCAGCAGAACTTCTGCCAGACGAACATAAACGTCATTAGGTTCTGCAAATGCCAGGAAAGCAGTGAGCCTTTCATCATGCAGTAACAGAGTCCATAGTAAAGATAGACGAATAATATCCACGTCATCTGGACAGACCTCTCTGAAATTATAGTATTTGTGAGCGAATGAAAAAAAATACAATATTGGTCCTTTAGGGAACTCTACTCACCCCTCCCGCTTATGTACCGCATCCAGTACTCGACGCACGGGTACCAATGTCCACGACCCATCGACCAAAGGGTTTACTCCATGTGCAAATTGGAAAAATGTCTGCTCACCGGACCTTCTATAAAAGTGCTTTCGAAAAAAAGAGCAAAAATAATTTAAAAAAGTCTTAAGGCCTACACTTCCTCGAGGTAAAGTTCTTTGATGTCGTCTATTCGTGATCGTGCAAGCTCCAGTAGTGGGTCTAATTTGCTGAAATCGATAATTTTACAAGAAAAGCCCTAAAGGAGATGGTGTACGAGCAAAATGCTCAACACAACATCAGAAATGTAAATAAAGAGAACAACTAATCATCTTGATATCTCAGGAAAAGAGCTCTGACGTAAAGCTACATCTCCAACCACTTCGTATTCCCTTCAGAAACAAAGGGACCTGCTTGAAGAGAGGGAAAATACTGGGTTGTTCATTTGTCCCCCTCTACCTGAGCATGCCTAGTTGCCAGAAGTTCGTTATCACCCGTAGTATAGCCTGTGAGGCCCTTTAAGGCTATGATGGCCACATATAAGCTTAGCGTATTTGGCAACCAAAGCAGGGCCAGTCAAGAAAAAAATCACTTTGAAATAACAAAGTTCGGAAGAAGAAAACTATAGTGAAGACAGAGAGTATAGTAAAAACCGCAGACAAGATGAAAGAGACCTATCCAAGACAGGCTGGGTGCTCTTCAACTAAACAGTTCTTTCAAAAGTACTAACAGGAAAACGGATGGGAACGAGCATTTGCCAAACGGCATTGCGCGCATGAAGCATGCTGTTGCCTCTACAATGTCCGTCTCCCCAATTGCATCATCATTGAAAAAGCATCAATGCTTTTGTCCTGCCAGACGAGCCTGGTATTGCAAAACAACCGAACCCGAAGGGATGGATGGCTCTGTTGGCGAGGACAGGTATGGGAGCAAGTCTGATCCCTGAATCGTGCGCGTGATGGGGTGCTTCACTTGGCATTACATCTCCTCCGCTCTAAAATAGGATACTTATGTATAAAGTTTATAATTACAATCTAAAACAATTTGTAGACAAAGGAAAACGTAGAAGAAGTCAAATTATAGCAGAACAGCCGGAACTGTGGCCGAATCTCAACGATGAGCAGATCCGCCTTAATGGAAGAAGGAGGTGGTGGAAGAGACTCGCGCTGTGCCTCAGACGTTGGACCACACACCTGAACTGAGATTCTATTATACTGTACGCATTGGCGTCCACCATGAAGGGTGTAAGCCAGAACTCTGTGATGAAGTGCGAGGACGACCCAGAAAGTGAGTAAGACTGTCTTGACCAGAAACGACGAAAGATGAACTGATTAATCCTTCGTCTCGGAACTCCACTTAATCGATCGGAATTATCGACTTCGTGCAGATCAATGGAAACGAGGAGTGGGTTACAACTTCGACAGAATATTGAAATGAAGTTCGAAATTTCACTGTCCCCCAAGCTATCAATCAGGTTTTTTCTTGCAGTTGCAAATGGAAGAAGGCGATTGCCATTATATCACAAGACGGTGCACTGATGATGGAACGACCTCCCCTTTCAGTTGTTCTGCAGCCATTCGTATAGCCATAAGGTTTGAATGTTCAGCAACAACTGTATAGCAGACCCGTCGGTGTACAAAGTATCAGTTGCTCCTTCTAGGTCTTCCAGTCAGTATAGGAGCCGAATGAAACAATCGAACCTGATTCGGAAGGTTAAAAAATTGACTCTCACGGATGAAATTCAGACCGAAAACCAACTCCGCGTCGAATCGTAGACAAGAATTCCTGCATTCCCCTCGAACCCTTCAAAAACTGGGAAGTCACAATGTAACAGGGATATCAGCCGAAAAGAATTCCTTATTGAAGCGAGGAACAAACCTGGTGGTAGCTACCTTACAGCTATCGAACAACTTGACGGCATTTTTCTGTTGACGTGGCGCTACATTGCGTAAGCACTTCGTAGTGAAATCCAATTGAAAGGCATCCTGGAAAAACGAATGAATCCAACACATAAGTTCGAAAAAAAAAAGTACTCACAGTAGCAAGGCGATTGTACTTCTCTTGATCACTTCGGTTGGCAAACTCGTCCAGAACTTCAAGCTGATCAAGCATGTCCTGCACTACGGGCGGAGGTGGTGGTGCAGACTGTAGTTCCGAGGGTTTGGTTTCTTCCAGTTTGGTGGGTTTCTGCGAGTCCGAAGTGGCACGAGATGCTTTGAATCTCGATACTGTAATGACAATCGATGAAGGTGGAAAACTTAGAGAAAACTAGTTGTAGTTGGAAAGTTGAAATTAAAAAAAAACTAATAAAAAACAAAATTACCCTTCGCCTTTGAGCCTTCTGTTTTCGGAACTTTCTTGTAGCGGTCTTTCAGGAATGCGATGGTATTTTTATCTTGAAGAAGTTAATGAAAGTAGAGCTTGGGATAATTTTTTTCTGAAAAACGCACCTATTTTCTCGGCGATTTCCATTTTGAGTTCGTTGATCTTCTCCTCATCGAGACTAGCCAGATATCTTAATTATTGATAAATGATTTGGATAATACACAGACATATGTATGAAAAGGGATGCGCCTCGCGTTCGACTTCCATTCAGAATACCTACATTCGGGATCGTGAAATCCAAATGTATCTATCTATACAGTATACAGCTTTAAATAATAGAAAACACACGTACTACCCAAAGCAGATTTCCCACTCTTGCTCTCACAAACCAATTTGTTTCATGACTACCGCTTCCCTCAGACAATACTGTTGTGCTTCATTTTATAAAGTCCACTATGTTCAGTCACATAAGTGCAGCAGGGTCCGGGATCCGTCAACGAACGAAGGTAGGGATACCGTTACTGAGGCCAAGATTCCGAATATCAGGTGGACCGGACACGTCAAGCGATTTTGCGATTGCCGTTGGTCTAAGGCGGGTCACTGACTGGATCCTTCCGTCACGTCAAAAAAAACACCAGGACGGCCGCCAGCGGATGATCAGACTTCTCACGAAAGCTCTGAACGAATGGAACGCTCTCGGGGCGAATGGAAAGGTTACTGACGCTTGCTCGAAGAAATCGATGACCAACGGGACGACAGGTGATACAGGAGATGTAGAAAGGTGGACTAAACTATGCGCATAGGTACACAAATAAATAAGTAAGCAAATAAGTTGAAAAAAAATTAAAATGACTCATACAACCCGAAGGCTCACAAAAATTCTCACTTGTCATTCTCCAGTTCGTAATTGTCATCTTCGCTAGGCAATGGTTCATCCGGTTCAGATATTAGTTGATCTAAAAAATTATTTAATGAAAAACGATTTTCGGATTTCGAATAAACAAATTTATGGAACTAAGCACGATGACTACAACCAGCACTAACGAATTCCTTTGCACATTATCGGAATGCATATAAAAGTCAATAAGAGACAGTTTGGATCACAATTTTGGAACGTCGTCGGCGAAACTTTTTCTGATAAAACAATGATTCGGGGGCAGAAATAAGATGAAAACAGAAAAGGCTGTATTGAGAGATTGCGAGAGAGCGAGAGGAGCTTTGAGCATATTCCGAGAATATTTCTAGGAAATCTTGCTTATCTCGGAGCAGTGTAGAACTGTCCATAAGCAGACAAGCATTCTTGTGTCCCTGGTCTTCACGACAACGAATTTTGCTGATGGCCTTCCACTAACCAAGATTTTGTACTAGTAAATCTGTTTCACGCTTCCTTTTCCATGATCGTCAACTTGCACCGAAGGGTTAAACTAAGAATGAAAAAATCAAAATAAGAATAAGAAAATCAAAATAAGAATAAGAATGGAGCGAAATATAAAGGAAAAAAAGAACTGGAAGGAATGGAACCTACTCAACTTTTCCACAAAAATAGACAAAAGTAAGGTGACAAAAAGACTTAAAATTACGGAATAAGGAAGCTAACCAATTTTTCCATGCAGCCTATCGAATTCAGCAGCGAAAAAGCTCTTCCTTCCAGCCATGCGTTTTCCCACTGCATCTTTCCTACAATTCCATAAAAACGGTCACCGCAAAGAGTAAATACCTTTTATCGCAAACTTTCACGATACCTGTAATAGGCACCCAAATCTAGTACTTCTGGAAAACCATCATCTGCGGAATAGGGTAGCTTTTCAAATTGCTGACGAGCAAGTTCATCGCTGTGATCAGACTCCAGCCAATCTGAGTTTCGTTCCTGGAACAGAATGGGAGCAATAATTCATCGCTGAGTAGCTTCAGAAAATCAACATCAACATTTCAACCAGTCATACCTCGACGTCGAACAACACCCGATTAGACCATTCTTCTGTAATTTTTTCCAGGTCAATTACAAATCGGCCTGAAAAAAGGGAGATGTCAATGATTTTTAGGAAGTTATGATATGATCACACCTACGGCTGACCTCCCTCTTCAAATGCTCTAGGATTGGTCGACCTCGCTACCAATTTCCTTGGCATAGGCTTTGAAGCTACTGGACCCTTCTTCATTTTATGGATCTGCACAGATGCCTTAAAAATACTACTTGGTTTNTTCATGAAGGAATCATATTTCAGCGATTAAAACCACATTTCAGCTTCTCATTTCCTCACAATGGATTAACACAAATGAATAGAAAATTACATTCCTTTTATTACGCACCACCACTCTGTAGAAGTCCGGAAACCCGAATACAACATACCTTATCGGATCGAGACTTATTGGCTTCCCACTCAGCTTGCATAGCCAGGATGTCATCCTCAGTTTCATTGGCAGTAGGTCTCTTCACAAACATACTTCGGCTTTCCATCTAGATCTTTGTTTGAGCATTGACTGATTCCACGAAATGCAATGGCAATAGTGGCGTACCCTTCAACCTGGTTGCAACTGATGGGTTTAAAACCTACAAATTTCATCCACTTTATAAGTAGCCGTCAGCAAGGCCATCTACAGAATAAGCCTAATTTTGATGCCCTATCCCTTTAGCTATTGATTAATTAGTGAACCGTTAAGGATATTATTCCTTTCTAGCCCTTCCCTCGAGAACATTTCCAAGATGGGGACTTTTAATGGACTCTTAGTCCGTTCAGCTAATTATTCTCATGACTACCATTCCAGGGCTGGCACCAGAATCAAAAATTACTTGAAGGCTTCCTAAAAGTTACTCTTCCTATCACTACCACTACTGGAAATAAACGTGGGCGGTAGTGTAGTGGCAAGTGGCGCACTATATCACAGCCCGGTCAGGGGTTCGAATCCCGGATCGATACCCGTCTAGGCCAACTAAGCCTTCCATCCCTCCGGGGCCGGTGAATTGGTACCAGACTTGTCTAGGAGGATAAAAAAGCCCTGACTTGTACATCGGCTGGCCCCCTCAAGTCATTGTATAGGCCTCATTACGCCACTACAATTCTGAATGGAAGTCGAGTGCGGAGGCGCATCCCTCAGACGGGTTTGATTAACGTCAAAAATTTTATTTCCAGTTAAAGTTTACACTTTAACTGGAAATAAACATGTAATCGCTTATCTAAACAACAATCGTTCCCTGATTTCATACATGCTATTCATTTCGGATTCCCCTTCTCTAACTCTAAGGCGGTAGTGAACGACAATCTACATCTTGCTCAATATGATCACAGAAGCGCAAATTTTATTAGACGATAAACCGAACATACAAATTGAATTCTAAACTACGGCTTGTGAGGTCAATATTTTACATTCTGTTGAACAAAAACCATAACACAACTGATTACAATAGCGGTTTACAAAAACGAACACACTATACACAAAAACATCCATTAATAAACAGAGCGCAGAAATTGTAAACATAACATGGAATAACACATTTAATACTCAAATTGTGTGGTGAAGCCGCGTCCTTTTCGCTTTGTTCTGCGATTGCTTTGGAAACTAGTAGATGGGAAACGCTCGTACTGAAATAGATAATGTATGCGGCCTTCAATTGCAGAAAAGAGAAGAAGAGTTCAAACAACTTCAGAGCCATTACGACAGGATATTTCTAACTACCACTCCTTATCACTGGGCCATGCAGCAGTACTCGTTGCTTGATCATTTCACAAAGACAAGGTTTACTCACGTCATCGAGATCATCCTCGTACGTCACAAATTGACGGCCCGGCCTCTTATTCACAAAACGAACTCCACTCCTTGAAGAGGGTTGAACCTAAAAGGGGTTGTGAAGTAAATCAGCTGATTACAACAGCAAAAGCCAGCATTTTCTAGAACCTACCCTGGAACTCATCTCCTCATTCACGTATATCACATTGGCACGCTGATTCTGGCGTCCACCGCCATTTGCGAAAACTTGTTTACGAGTCACAAATCCACCGTTAGCCCCAACCGGTTGCTGCACGAAGATACGGCTTCGCTGACGAGGAGCCGCTAACTGGGCAACTGGCTGTTGTACAAATCGTCGCACTGGCAACATCTGTGCACGACCATTTTGTGCATTTTGGTAACCACGCTGGTCTTGTCTACGATAGACAGGCCTCACCGGGCGTGCACGGACGACTGCCACCGGTCGAACTGGGCGGGGTTCACGCTTCACAACGCGCACAGCTTGATATACCACAGGAGCCGGTCTGAAAACGTTTGTAATGAATGAGCCGCATGATGAAGCTGACGAAGTCTCAGCAAAGAAAAACACAAGGCAAACTGACTAACACCCCTGTGAAAACAACAGCGTGCGAGAAAAAGAGCGAAAAGAAACTTACTCTTCATCTACAATTTCGCGCTGAACAGCAGGTCGGATTCTTGGCCTTCTCACAACCTGAAAGGGATAAGAACAAAACCTAAGTTTTTTAATATTGAGACATCTACCAAATCTAGTTTGTATTACTCACTACACGAGGGACCTCCACTACCCTCTTACGGATACCACGTGACTTAATATTGACTCTAGCTAGAGCTCCATCAGCACGCGCCTGTAAATATAATTTTTTTATACTATTAATTAACTAACCTACAGCCGTCTTGGTAACCAGAAAAAGGAAACCAGTTCTTGCACATCGCGCTCGCCGACATGACATGGAACGAGCAACCAGAAGTGTCCGGCAGGATGGAGAAGTCGGAACACTCAGGAATCTCATCCGAAGACAAATTACTGTCAGTTTGCTGCGTTTTCGTAGAGCGAGCGTATAAGAAGAGGTAGATGCGGTGGCAAGCCGCATTACTCGCGAAATTCCAACGCGATGAATTGTAAAGACAACGGTAGCCATCAGAACTCGAACGGATGCCGAGAATTAGGACACCGTGCCGTCGAAAATGCCTTGTGCATTTAAAAACGTACTGCTCGGCGGTTCACGACGCCTGCTGCAGTTGCTGCTTTAGCTCGCATCCTCTGGAGCGTCTTCTGGAAAACAAAATAATATTTACAACATGCTCAGCGTTCATATAAATCAATTAAACTAACGTTGACGAGATTTTTCACGAAACGTCTAGTAGCAGCATTATTCACGGCTGATACACTTGCGCTATCGGAGCGGCCGCCTCGGCGCTGAGCAGGCTCCGAGCGAGCACCTCGTCTCTGAACAACGTTAGAGCGAGCACCTCGACGTTGCGCAAGACCACCTCTTCCGCGACTGCCCATAAATGTGCGGCCTTTGACCTGCAAAGGTAGGCGTTAAATTAGGACCATAAACGGGAAAATGTGGAAAACGCAACAAGTTCTAGGTAGACATTGGAATGAAACAGCGGAGAGGACGTCAAAACAAAGGAGCCGATCAAAAGATACACATCGAAGGGTTACGGTTTACTGCGTACAAAATTATGAATTTGCGTGAACCACAAACATGATACGAACCCAGAGCTGACAACGAATTATTAGCCTCTAATTCTGTCATTAGAGTTACTCCAACTCAGAACGCTAGCTGCTATCCATTTAAGGGAACATAACGAACCGGACAAACCGCTCTCTACCCCTCCCATCCTGGAAAGATGCACCCGGAAAGGCCAAGGTAAACCATGTTTCAATGATTTTACTGAAAATGAATTAGCTCGTTCACCTGTCTCGCACGATCATTGTTCCTCGAGCCTTGCCCACCTCGCTTTCTTTTGTTGAGCTTGATTATGTCATCGAGAGCCATATTGACTTTATCGTCAGCCATCTGAAACAACAAATGAAAAATTTTAAATAATGTTTCGCACCAAACATAGAATGAGAACCTTTGATTTAATCGTTTAAACACGTCGCCCTTGACGACCAAAATGAAACGACCAACGATTATTGGATGCACACGAATAATGAATAATTAGGGCGAGCATGCGCAAGTCATATCATCACAATGAAATAACAACACACAATAGCATATGGGGTGATTTAGATTGATAAGTACAGCGAATAAGAACAAAATGACAGTCTTAGAAATAGACTTCAGGAAATGGCACTAATAGTAACTTAAGAGACATCTGAGCGAAAAACGAAGAATGTTCATTACAGAGCTCAAACTGATTGGCTTACTTCGCGAAGTGGGAGTACCTATAAGCAACGACCAAAATGCTGTTGAAAGGTTTGGGATAGTGAGGTATCGCAGTGTAAGAGTTAAGAAGTACCCATGAAGCTAAAATACGGTTTCGAATCCCCTGTGGGACTGAGCGTTTCGCCCACAACTCACCATCTTTGCTAGAATAGCACATGAGCAGCAGCGAAAAACAGCACGCAGCAAGGACATCCCGCTAGAATCAAGGGGACCCGTTTAGCAAACATGGGCGTTGAGATTCAAGGGTTTTTAAGTGACCAGGATTCCCCACAGCAGAGAGCAGTACGCTAACAAATGCAGTCCTTGATCAGAACAAATATGTCTATCCAGATAAGTCATTATACTTACTATTACAAAAAGAATCATGCCACAATACTTCTGATTCATAGCTCATATTGTCATACGTATAGCAGAAGGCCGTTAAGGATGAATAGTATCGATCGATCGGAAGATAACATCGTGCTGGAGTGTGTCCCGTCAGATTCCATTGATGACCCACATTTAATTACTCGCCTTTCATTTCATGTTTCCTGTACCAACCTATGTGCTTGTTGTACAACAGACAAGACATAGTAATGATAAATTGTTCAGTCAAGTCACAAATCCAAATCGATCGCTATCGATCGATCGGAATGGTCTGGACGGTCTACGCTGCTGATGAGGAATCGTCCACGAAGTATTTCAACACTTCCTGCGAAGATGGGGAACGATCGTATTTTTCTGAAGCGTGACTCATAGGAAGCCGGGCATTCCATCCTCATTAGACGATAAGGAACAAGTAGTGAATGCAGGCTGGATTGATGTAATAGAGGCCTCCATTCAGAATCTTCCATATCCCACCACCCTTGAGAATGATATCACTTCAATCTTCAGTCAGGAATTCGTCACAGTCCTTAAAGTCTACATTGAACCAGACCCGACGAGCACATTTCTTGGATAAGGCAAACGAAACCTAAATTACGATGATCAGAGCTTATAATCTGATTAGTACTCTGTGAGTGAGACTTCGGAATTCTAGACCTACTAGCAGAGAACAGTAAGCCTAAAACTGGAACCATTTTTCTAACTTTGTTATTAGGGTTTATCTGCGAGGAGCTCTTTTTCCGAAATATCCCAATCATAACGCAGGGTGAAGTGATACTAGTACGGAATCCTTGCAAGTAATTTTAGGAAATAATATCGGCAATCAGATTTCTTCCTCAGTGGGTTCATATACTGGAGAATTTTGGTACTATCGGAGTAGGAACCAACGAAATATGGGACTCCAGTTTAATTCACAGCCAGAACCAATGATGGACATTTGGTTTGTGATGTAATCGGCTCTTAGTTGTAGGTACGTCGTTTGACCTTAACTTCGAGAGCCTGCTTTCATTTTGCTGTAATTTCACAAAAATGAAAATAAATGAACCCTACACCCCCCCCCTTTAACTGCACGAAACACATCGATCCAATAAATCAGAATATTAGGTCGTTAGCAGTTTCTCTACGAGAACCTTTCTGAATTCAAAAATTCTTTCTCCATCAATATATTTCATGAATAAATTTTTAAAAGAGCAATTCAATGAAGTCAATGAGGGCAAAGTTTGAGCAAGTAAAACGAGGAAAGGAGACCAATAGTACACAAAAGCATACGACGACAAGCAGCTGCTACCGACACGACGACCACATATACGAACGCCACCCGCAGGAATATCGATCGATGACAGCCGGGGGCGGGGCATCTCGTGACGGGGCCCATCAAGCAATGTGGAGGAGGGCGCTGTGTAAAGGAGACTAGAGAAATACGAAGAAAGCGAATAGACTGATGGGCATAGTAAAACCCGTTTAACGTAGGCCAAATGTAGAGAAGAAACAGAGGCGGTACTCAGTATTTTACAGCAAATACAGGTTTATTGCAGGTTGTTTACAGTTTTTGCGATTTTAAAAGAAACAGTTTTGTTGTGGAAGTTACCAGTTTCTACTCCACATTTTGGCCGGATGAGGTGCTCTAGCAAATGACGTTTTACTACCCATGCATAGTCCAAGGATAGGAACCGGATCAATACCCGCCTAACCCAACTAAGCCTTTCCTCCCTACAGGGTCGGTGATTTGGTACGAGACTAGTCTGGGGGGATAAAAGCACTGAATTGTACATCGGCTGACCACCGCAAGTCATTGTATAGGCCAAACACGCAATCAAAACGCCATTACGATTCTGAATTGACGATGGATGCGTGGACGCATCCCGGAGACGGGATTAACGTCGAGGACTTCACCCTTTGATCCATAATCTATCGTTTCACGTGGCAGAAAAATTCCTACAACGTTTATACAGGATAACTTACACTTTGAACAGTTCATCGGAATATGGGTGCTTTCTTTCGACTCAACAACCTAGTACCTCTTTTTTTTTACAACTCAAGCTTAGTAACTGTTATAGAGTACAATGCAACTGAGCCCATGAGAGCAAGAGGGTACTGAAAAGGGAACCATTGCTGAAAAGAGCGAGAAATCCGAGACCGGGAACGCTGTAATGGCAGACTTCCCTCTCTGCACGCCATGCAAAGAATTTCATCTTGAATAAACTCTGGTCGATTTCGAAGACTACCTAATCCGACTTACTTAAGTAATTACTCGGAGGGAAACGAAATTCCCCTTACTGGTAAGAAAGCAAGATGCGAGAAAGATCAAATCCACTGCCTCTGAGTTTGACTGTAAAAACCATAAACAGAGGCCCCTTACTCACCAAACTTGACTGCATGTTTTTTTTTTCGAAATAAGTCTTTGTTTGTTATGCAATTACTAAATGCGAGCCACCACTACATCACTGCACTAAACAGAAGACCGGGGTTAAATCGAATAATTAGTAGTCCGTTTCAGGGTTCTAACGAAGTCGTTGGTCGATAAACCTGCACAAAGAATTCCGTTATGCCCACGAACAATCCGAGGAATTCCCACGCGGATGAACAACTTCTTCCTGCAGCAGGACCCGCTATCGAAAAATTGGTTAACTAAATTCATATGAATTAGTAAAGCCGCTGTTCCAGAAAGTTGATATCCTTTTTCAATCTCTCTAATCCCTAATTTCATCTCTCCCATATGCTCATGTATCACAACAGTCCTTCTATGGTACAAATAATTACACTATCGTTACAGGATCAGAGCTAATCAGACACATTTCCGATCGTACGGGATTGAAGTAGCTGTAGTGAGTGAAAAAGGCTAAAATTATTTACCCTAACTTGCCCAATCCACGATAAGTAGCAGAATTCATAGATACACCAGTAAACAAGCGAAAAATTACGGATCTTAGTTGGTCCCAGTTTTTCCTACTCCGCATCGCACAAATTCGTCCAATTGGCCACCAAAATTGTTGGACAATTCCGTACAGAAAGCGCTTACTACTTTCGGAGCACGATTCTATTTGTAATGTATATAAACGACCTTACGCACAGTCAGTTATGAAGCAGCGCGAATGCTCTGTAAGAATGAATAAAAAAAACGAGAAAATAAAAAAGTATCAACGGAACTTCCGAAAAGTTGATACAGTAAAAAAATTCTCTCATAATGTTTTCCCAGTGATATCAACAACGTAATCATTTAGAACATGAGATACAGATAAATCCCTCATAGTAAGTTCTCAACGGTAACAACAACGTAATCAGTTACTAAAGGAATTACACCCGGGCGACTGTTATTCCAAGGAAAGGAGATCACAAAAAGAGAGCTGTATTGCGACCGTCGTTCATTTCCTTCAATTCATCGAGTTTTGCTTCCAGTTCTCCTGAATGAAAGAAGTTAGCAAGTATTTTCAGACAATGTCTCATAACAATACCTGATTTACTGTCGATATACAGAAGAGTTTCCATTTGATTCTTCAAAATTTGAGCAACTTGGTCTTCAGTGGCTTTATTCACATTCGACATTGAAGTTTTCGATTTGTGAAGAGCAGACACCTTAAATACTTTTTCAACGAAAGTTTGTGATAGTGGGTACTCCGAGATCCAAGAAGACCGATTTTTCGAAAAATGCTGCTTTAGTTAAAAAAATCGCAACTCCAAGTCGATTCAGACATGCAGCAAATTTTGAAACCTGTTCTTCGACGAAGTCAGCGCCTCAGGATTGCACAAACCCCAAACCCAAAGAGTGATCACGGGCATAAGTAAAAAGACATTTTTAAGAGGGATTAAAATACCTGGTCGATAATCTCCTGGAGATCACAGTCTGCTTCTTTGATTTGCGAGTCGACGCTAATCAGCATTTGCATGCTGTAATGGATTTTCTTTGACCGCTATAAATATGGGAGCTTCTTTATAGAGAGCAAAGTCGAACACTTACAGTTGTTGTCTCTTAGTATCACTCGGAGTAGCTGAAAAAGCGTCTACAGGAAGATCGTGATTCTGATCAGTCCAATCGGGTAGCCCAAGGGCCTTCTCTAATTCGGAAACGGCAGAGTCCAATGCTACAGAAGATGCATTTCCGCTGCAGTCAGGGAAGTTGTAAGATCAAAAAAGGTTCTCACCCTTCTGATTTTCTGTGATGCAACCCATATTGTATATCATTTTGCTCTGCTTTTCTTCTAAAGCTACCAACTTCGAATCGACGTCAGAGATCTGCAACATGACTGTCCACCCAATTCAAATATTCGCGAAATTCACAATTATACCCCCACAAACAACGCTGGAGAGTGATTGAAGCTCAACATATTAAAAAAAACATTCTGCAGTTCGAATATTCTTCGATTTTATATGGTTTGTACATGATTTTTTCAGGGCGACCATAGCTGAATATCAACACTTCCCTTCAAAAATACCTCTCGTCTTTTTTGACAAAGTCAGAATAGCAGCGTCTAACACTCCCCTCTCCTTTCTTTCGAAAAGTTAACTATGGCTGATCAGAATGGGCTACCCGGTGCTTAACGTGAATTGAATTAATCAAAACGGCCGGAATGTACTTCAAGCCACCCGAAGTGATTACGCCCCAGATGCGGCCTGAGCTCTTCGATAAATGTGCGGAAGTTTTGTCTCATGAAAAAAATCGCCATAGTGATTTCAGCGAAATTTAAGTGTAAAAACTTTAAGTCACGAACCCTTTGCATATTTTCCCACAGCTGACGGTCGTAGGCATTCAGCTCTAACAAGCAATGCAAAAAAGCTCGTTCATCAGCAGCAAGATCCAATGTCATTTTTTGAGTTATCTGAAAGAAAAGGAGGGTACAACCGTTTTGTTAGCATTTGAGATGTGAGCGGCAATTAGAGTTCCACGAATTTGACAGAGTAATGCTTGGCATTATACGGCAATGATTTCAACAACACATCTTTTGTAAACAAGCCCCCCAAAGCTGCCTCGTCAAGAAAGGTTTCAAGTAGAACCCCTGGCTACAGCTAGACTATTTGGAGCAGCCTCAGCCTTATCGAGGACATATATGCCGAGATGTCCTTGGACAGGGTTAAAGAATAGAGGACGCGAATGCATGCAAGAATATAAAACGTCTCCAAACGCATCTAACAACTATTAGTTTGTTTAATAAATGCGGTCTTCGAATGATGGTGAGGTTACAACACAATAACACCCCTTCCAATAACAACTTACCGCGGACAAGTCAGCAAAACTGATTTCTGTGTCAGCAGTCATGCCAGCGAGAAGTTGGGAGCAAGCTGATCCAACAGATCCCTCCTTCTCCAATAATTGTTTCAAAGACGAACCAGCTGCCGAATCTGCGCTACCTGTATCTGCCGCTGTTCTGAAAAATCGACACTAAAAAAGACAAATTCAGTACAATTTAAAAGGTAGAACTTACGTCGTCGGGGTTTCTGCTGGTTTGGGAGCAGATTGTAGAGAAGTCGAGAAAGAGGTCGCTGAAACAGCGAAAACTTATATTTAGTTGCAACGTGCTTGATTCTCTACTTGAAACTGAAGAACCATAATCATTGAAATCAGGAAGGTACTAGAATAAAACCAAACGAAAATACCAACCACCGAAGGTTAGTGGAGCCTGGGTTGTCGTCGACGAAGCAGCTGGAGTAGCGGTCGAAAAAACTAAAACTCAAACACTCTTGCAGCTATTTAATGAAGCTTGCAAAGTTGGAAAGCAGTTGAAAAGGCCACCGGGTTTTGAAATATAGCAATTACCTTTACCTCCCTATTGTGAGTAAGCCTATATTAAACTTGTGAAATTGCGCTAAAATGCAAAAGTCTATCACCCTGTTTCGTTTGCATTCTTCTAACAACTAGCTACTTGGTAAAGGAACCATATTCGAGTACAGATCAAGTAGAAAGCATGTATAAAGTAAGACCAAAACTTACGAGACGGTGCTGCTGTCCCGGTGGATGAAGACGTTGAAATTGAGCCAGTGCCAAACATACTGAAGGCAGTACATAGAAAATACTGTTCAAAATATAAGAAGCATTGGATGAAACCACTTTAAGAAATCAAGCCCAACAGATAATGAGCTACCTTCTTTCTTAAAAGATACTAGTAAAACACCACGCAAAACAAAAAAAAACACAAAAAACATTGATGGGTACATAGCATAGAAGGCAACAGATAGTAGACAAAAAAAAGCATTTGGAATAGAAGGGAATTGGGATGCTTTTTGAAGGCCTACGGACTACTTGAACTCGGTTCCTTTAAATTTGCCGGATGCGTCATTTTTCTGCCCTTGTCTGGCGCACTCCCGTTTGATGTGGTCTTTGCGTGTTGTGCTCGCCTGTCCAATGGGGCCCCCACCACCACCGCCGTAGGCTTCACCCGGGGTGTTTTTCTCTGGGNTCTAGCCTCTTGCCGTCAGAGATGCAGAGAAAGTTCAAGTAGTCACGTAACCCTTTTTGAAAGTTTGGAAACCCCTTAACCAATCAAACTCGTCCGCAACTCATAGCCCTTGCCACGCCTCCACGTGCTCATTCGTCGCGTTTACTAACTGGTAAAGTGAGGGCGAAGAGACATACACCCTGAAGGAAGCAAGGAAAACTTGGTAATAATTCATTTAACGATTTTTCAGCGAGGTTTCACGGTTGCAATGAAGGTCAGGGTTGGTGTCGCGCGGTAGTAGTTCTTACCATTGGAGAGATTTCATACCGTGGAAGTGAGATGCAGTAATTCCCCTAGTTAACCTAATAATATCCTACGAGTACTTACTTCACCTCTCGACACAAAACTGTAGTTGTACGAGTTCCAATGCGGCGACTTTTCTCTACGAGACCAACCTTCATGCAGATGTCCTTTAAAGCCCACCACCCTTTTGAATACCTTCACAGTTTCGAAAGGAAGCTTCAGCCCGGCATATTCTTCCAGCCCGTTCATGGGAACGTGGAGAGGCTTTCGGGCAAGAAAAGTTTCCCTTTAGGAGGGTTTCCCAATAGTTACCGTGTTCCGACTTTTCAAGGACATTTTCGAATAATCTGGGAGCTGCTTCCACTGATGGCCGTACTTGCAAATGCCCTCACTTCTGGAAGGTGCTGTCCACAAGGGATTCTCCTACCTGGCATTGCTCCAAGGGACCCGAAAGGCCGGGCGTTTAACGCGCTCCAGTCAATCGGCACGACTTTTTTTCCGACGCCGTCAAATTATGCATTCATCGTCATCCTAGCAAAATTCATGGCTTCAGGAGTTGGGTCCTCGTTTCCATCCTAACGAAAGGACCCTTTCCCCAACGAACCTATCAGTTGTAATGCTGATTTTGCTCGATTCATCCTATAGCTTTGTTGTTTCTCTAAAACAGGTCATATCAGGACTATTGGATTCTGTTGTTAATCTTATGCCACGTTTCCTAACACAAATCTTATGCCACGTTTCCTAACACTTTTATGTCTCAATATTGAAGAAAAAATTGTTCTAGTCACTTAAGAGATTAGTTGTTTTACATATTGTTCCGTATCAAAAGTTGATTTCAAGTTCTTTCCTCTCCGTGCTATCGTTTGTAAGTTTATTCTGTTGTCAACCGCTTGGCTATCGAGACTAGATCACCATTTAGTAGATATTCCCTCTCGATCTCCTCTTCAATGCTATTTCTAGTCTAGGTGAAAATGACTAAGCCAACGGATCCTATCAAAATCAACAAATGGGATGGGCCAACTGTAAAAAACACATTGGACGACGCTGTAAAACAGGTAATTGTCACAACATAAATCAGCCATAAAAATGCTGTAATTTATTTTTTTTAGATACTGAATGATAGGGTCGGTTGGAAAGAATATCATTCGCTAATGGACGGCAGGCTACTGATTTCGTTTATTGCCGTTTGTTTTTCTGCAACTGCTATTGTTTACGATTATATTCACCCATTTCCTAAATCCAAAATCGTTCTTGCCGTCTGTTCGGTGACATATTTCATTCTTATGGGTGTACTGCAATTGTATCAATGGTACGTTGAGAAGCGTACATTTTATCAAGCTGAAGAATCAGACGGCAAACAGAAACGAATATGGAAATGGAGCTCTGAATTGAAAGCGTGAGTCATTCCCAAATACATTAAAAGGCTTTTATTCTCGCTAGCTCGTGACTAACCCAACTCATTTTAAATTCCACGGGAAGCCGTGCCAGAGCATGCCTTAGGGGTGTTAGGAAGCCCTAAAAATTGATTTTTCCTCTTGTTATACTTTCCTTCCCCTTCGGGTTCGCAGAGGAATTTAGAGTTCCTTTGAGCCTTTAATAATAACCTAACTTTGTAGCTGTGGGGCGCAAGATTCGTAATTTCAGTACAATTGTTCAGTCCTGTGCTGTGTGTTCAGTGTTCATTGCTCAATAACGGCCCAATTGTGGGGGAACAATTTTTCCTTCAACTGCAGGAGATTGCGAAATGAATGTGGGGGCTAAATCTATAGAATATAACAAAAAGAACGTTAATTTGCATTCCACTGTGTAGTTATTCAGTCGTTTTCTCGGTTCTCCTTCAACTTTAGCATTTGTTTGCAGTTACGACGACAAATACACGCTTTCGGCAGAATTCTGCAAAGAATCACGATCTGGTCAGGGGAAAATCACAAAATCAGTTGGTGCCTACATTAATGAAAATGGAGTGGTATGCAGTTCTGTTGTCTGATTCGAGTTCTATTGTTTATCCTAACATTGAAGGTCCTTGTTCCTTTGCTGAAGAAAGAAGTCGATCAACTGTATGAAAACCTACTCAAGGGCGAGAACTGAACCATTCGTTTTCTTTTCTGGATAATTTGGTCATGTTTAATTGTTATTTGCGGTTGTCCTTCTCGTATGAATGTTGTGTCCTTGCTGCTTTTCGGGAACTTCTTGATTAGGGACAGTTCTTTGTAGTCAGTTCAGCATATCAAATTGTTTTTTATGAAGTCTTTTGTGGTTGCGTAATATTTGTTAATGAAGAGTGCTAATTTAATTGTTTGAGAAAAGGTATATTGGGTTACATATAAATCTGAGGCTTTCCGTATCAGATAAATATGTGAATAATCCATAATGCAATATCTCTCACCATTGAAAGACATGCAGAATTCAGCAACTTATCGCAAAAAAACTGCAAGCGATTTGTGTTACGCGCACGGGACAACTGCAAGAAAAAGTAAAGGAAACAATGTCGAAGGAAGGAACGTTGTGGAAAGGGAAGGCATGAGGAAAGGAGGCATGGGAAGTGTGAGCTGTGGACAATGCAGAATATAAGGGCAGGAGACATATTGAAGCGAGGGTGTGATGTAAAGGTGAGCCTGGCTGAGAAAAGGGAAAGGGTATGTGAAGAAGAAAAAGGGGAGTCGGATAGTGTACCATTAAGAACGATAATGATACGACTGCCCCGATGTGAGCCATGAGAGGAGCTGTGCACGACCAAGTCAAAAGAGCGGTTTTCAATTTCGGGAAGAAGATGTATGTAAATGTAAAAAAAGGGCGTAAAGAGGGCCGTAAAGGCGTAAAGGGCCTATGTAAAAAAGGGCGTGAGTTATGTTTCTAACACAATGAGTCGAGCCCTACACCCCTTCATTTTTTACATTCTATCAAAAAATGATCAGAAATAATTGCCTATGGGTTATCACTGAACTGATACCCTCCAGGTATTTAATCCAGATCAACCATCACCTTCAATGTTAGATATGGGCAACCTCTTTAGCCGTGATGACGATCTACCTCCAAAGCTCCATGGTGGTAAAGAAGGGTAAGCTTGTTTTGTAAAATCGGTATTACTCTTTCACTACTAGTAACATTCAGAACGTTTGTATTCTATACGATAGCTGAACGCTGGCCAAAAACCATCGCGAAAATAGTGGATCACTTCCATCGTAAACGGCGGGATTTCATCGATCAGTATGGAGAGGTAGGAGACTGTTGTTCATATGTTCATCATTACCTCACAGCCAGTGGTAAGAGAACTCGAAAAAAAAAACAACAAAAAAGCATAAAAAGAAATTTCAGTTGTACCTTATTCCCTTTTCGTTTCACTCATTTATTGAGAAGTCGGCAAAGTACCGTAATTCTTGACTTGGGCTTCTTTTCGGTCTCAATCCGGTTTCCACAACGTAAATCTTGCGCATCGGACCAGCACATCGGGCCCCGTAGGCGACTTATGGGTATCGACTATAGACTCATAACATAAGCCCTTACCTGACACCCCATTCACTTTCATGCGGGCGTTTAATTAGCTAGTAGATTAGGCGTAGTAGTAGGCAAAACATCATGGAGCCCATGCTGACCTAGTGTCACACATGTTTCTTCCACAGTTCTCATCGTCAAATCAATGTGTATTGGATGTTGAAGTTACCGACAAGGTTGTGTTGATGAACCGAAATGCATTTAGGAAGCGGACTTAGACGTAAAGGCAGTCATAGCTGAGCTTTCGGAACTTCGTTATCGCATCGCAACCGATAAACCACTTGAAAATATCGATGATACGTCTTATAGCTATGAGATGTGGAATAACCTGTTGGCTCAAATGCGGGCTGAGGTCAGAATTCTCGATTACTTTTCTGATTCATCGCTCACCTAAAGTACTGCAGAATGGTGAAGACGACGTGACATGGTTCAAATGTGATTGGTTGTTCGGGGAATGTTATATGTATAGAAGAATAGTTGGTTGTACGGCGAAAACCAAATATCTGAAAAGTTTCGACTTTTTTATGGAACAAAAAGTTGATGGATTCAACAGCCAGTAAGGCCTATTTATAGTAGGCGTTACTGCATTTATACTTTGAACTTTACAATTTAGCGTTGAACAAATTCGAGATGGTATTAAGTACATATTTGCGGTCGCTGATAACTTATCAATTCAGCAAGAACGGGAAACTTTGGAGGTTTTGTTGAAAGTAAGCTATATTCACTCTCCCTTCTCGGCTTCGAGCTTAATTTTTTCATGTTCGTAGATGGAATTTGTTTGAAAAAACGGATTTCTCTAGATGTGCTTATGGGGAAATCGATGTGATTTGTCATTATCTTGTGGTGATGCGACACAACTGGTAAGTCCTTTTTCTAGGTGATTTTCTAATGTATGGGTGATTTCAGAGTCCAATGACTCGTAGACCGGCCGAACGACCGACGACGTTGCTGGCCACGTGTTGACAATGGAGGACAGATTGCGCTCGATACCGCTACCGCTCACGCAGCCCTAAACGCGATCTGTCCTGCGATGTCCGACCCTGGCCAGCAACGCCGTCGGTCAGTCGGCACGTCGTTGCACTCTGGAAGCACCTTATGACATTTACATACCTTCCTTTAGTTTCACAATGGTTGTAGGCACTTGTTTCAGACACAGTCACCAATTGACAGTGCTCGACAGTTGGATTCCTACATACTATGCAATGACCTTGGAACAGCTATTGAAATGTTCCTCTTGAAACTCAAGTAAAGAGATTAGACGCTAAGTTTCTACCTGTTTGGTGTCTCCATTTAGAAGGCTGTACTTGAACTTTGTTCTCCTGTCCAGACTTCCTTCAAATCCCACTAGTCTTCTGAATGGTTAGCAGTCGAGCATTTCCAGGCCAAATAAAAAAGGGCTAAAGGAGTTCCATATCGTACTCGATAATGCTGGCCCCGAACTTATGGGTGATCTCATTTTTGCCGAATATCTCATGCAAGTAAAATTGGTCGATAAAACAGTATTACATGGCAAGGTAAGAAGAGAAGGAAACTTTCACTGAGTGAATTTGATTGCGTACCAGAGTGTATTTCTAGGAATATCCTTACTTCGTCTCCGACGTAACAGGGGCCGATTTCGAATGGACACTGGCCGAGTTGAAAAAGCGTGGTGACGTGTTTGGGACTATGTATTCAAAGTTGTCTACAAGAGTAAAAAAGGCATGTTGAAGATGGAATATCTTCTTTGTAATGTTTGAAAACAAAGCTACAATTTAGGGTCAACTAGTATTTGAGGACCATCGATTTTGGACATATCCTCATCCGTATTGCCAGATGAAAGCCGTGGCTCCCGAGCTGTATGCACACTTAAGAGATGCATCTTTGATCATGTTCAAAGGGGATCTGAATTATCGGAAATTGGTGGGCGACAGAGACTGGCCCTATGGTACACCTTTTAAGGTAATTTCATTTACTGTTGCAAAGAAACCATATGATGTGAACCCCTTTCCTGATGAAAGGACGCTTGGGCCAGAGTTTGCAGGTCCGGTAAACGACCCTCCTCTTAAACTCTCTTGAAAGAAGGGAACGCTCACAGATATTTTTCCGTGCGTAGAAGAGTATGCCTGTGGGTCAGGGCGCGTATTTGCCTCAATCGACAAATAAGGAAATTGAGCGACAAGTGCCATGATCAGCCCGCACTCACAACTTATCCTGCCACTATCTCTAGGGCAGTTTTCTCCGATTTAGCAACGTCCGCTTTGGCCTGTCAGTACATACCCGCCGGGATTCGACCTTGGTGGGTGCGAACGTCACAGAGCACGAATCCGTTCTAGAGGATGGCATGCGGCCGCTGAAGACTGCTCCTGCAAGCTACACCCATGCTCCTAAGATGGCTCTCCTTCTCCTAACAATGAAAGTTTAAAGGCAAAAGATTTTCAACGTCGATAGATCCCATTTTTGGGATCGTCGTCTCAGAAGGGATTGATATTACTTTATGGACCCTAGGAAGAAGGGGACTCGATGAGCCTGGAAGCGCTGTGGCCTCCAATTTGGCCAAATTTACCAAACATAATAACACCTCCGGACACCATCCTACCCTCCACCCTTACCTGACCAAGATCTCACCAACATGAAGTCCTATTAAGAGTAGAATTCTATTCAGACAGCGCTATGTGGTTTCTTGCCTGCACCGATACTCGCACTACGAACTTTGAAATCGGAAACGGTTGCTGGTCTACCCGACGACGTGGCCGAGCGTATGGAAGATGAACCTGATCAAAAGTGGATGGTTACTGGCGAATATGGAATAGCAGAGCTTGCTTATTGAAGTGATGTAATATGTAACTGATTTTGTTTTCCTTCTCAAAAATATTTGTCGATAATTGTAAGCGATCACTATATAACACCTTATTAATTTAATATTAGTCCTTAGATAGATAGTTTTTCATTGTAAAGAGCTTTCCATGACTATCCGATATTACCTTTTGATATACAGGTAGCCATGATGGCTTTGATTTTTCGACATTTTTAGTTACCGTAGAAAAATAGGCCTCTTAGGAGAACTTTGCAGCCATTTCTCTCTTCCTTTGTGTCGTTCACTGTCTAATTTATTATAAACGAGTGAAAATAGACGAGTTCTGTTACGAATTGGTTCGCGCCCGAAATTCATGCACCTTCCGCGCGCGCTTGCGAAACAACTCGATTTCTTGGTGGCTGCACTCTCAATTGCAACGTATTGCGAACGCGATTCATTTGTGATGGTGCAGGATCCTTACGAATATCTTTTCGCTGAACCTTTTTAATCAGCTTTGAATATCTANTTTTCGATTGCATCTTGATTCTAATAAGAAAAATAAAAAGTCTAGTAGTACGGTGCAATTACACAATATAGCAAAAACGAGACAGATATTCAGTTCTGGCTTCTTACAGTAACAACTAGATGGAAGGATTCAAAATAAAACACAAGACTCCCTAGGGAAACCCAGAGCACTTCCCTGCTTATATGTAGAGTCTTGGTCGCAGGAATACTCAATTCTGACGTATGGCAACAGTCTTCTAATTGGGCACGGTCCACGCTCTCCAACTCGTCGCAGGCACAGACGTATACTCAGACACGGACATGCAATACATACAGACAGAAAAGACACAGACACATGCACACAAACATAGACATGAACACAGATACAGAGGAAAACATGCAGACTCACTCACAAAACATAAACATGTACACATGCAAAGACACTGTATAGATACAGACATAGACACACACATAGACGTGGACACAGACACACACATACTTACATACACAAACACACACACAAAAACACACACACAACACACACACACACACACACACACACACACAAAACGAGGCAGACACGGGCAATAACAGAAACGCGTACGCACATATACACATAGGCACAGGCGTACACAGACACACAGATACACCGATATTCAGCGAATTATATGAAATGAATATATTGACAAACATAGTTCAATTATAGTGTTCAGTTCGATGGGTACAATGAGTAGAATCGCTTGTTTTGCAAGTGTAACTTGCCGTCTCTCCCTTTACAGCTTTCTGTAAAACTGAGTATATCTTCAGTGAGGTGAACTAAAAATTGGAACGTACACAAGTTGCATATGGTAGATATGCTTTATTGGCCGTCATTTCGGCACTATCGGCTTCTCCTGAGCAAGGAATGATCAAAGAGCAGGCAGGTTTCGAAAGTGTTACATATGATCTCAAGCACTTGGGAAGGGGATCAGTTAAAGGAAATCCCCATGCATTTATCTTTAAGGCCTACCGAACAAGGTCCCTGTCTCTATTCGATTACAACATTATCGAACTCGATAAGGCTCAGTCACTAGCTAGTTTGATCGGTTTTCGAGGGTCACGAGGAATTCTTATTGTTAGACCATTCAAGCTTGAGGAATAAATTATTCGAGGCGGGTTTCATTCCAGAATCCAGCGCATAGCAGCATCGTCACGTTGATATCACGTTTTCTACTTAGAAATTTACTTTTACTATAATTACTGAAGGTCATTGGAGGGCCAGTCAAAGGGTTGATTTGCCAGTGGTTCGCTCCCTTCCCTTTCCGCAATGGGTTCTCGGTGATTCCATAGTGCGAATTTCGAGTGAAATCGTGGAGTGTAACATTTTCAGTCGAGTCATTGCACTCGTTCGTAATAAGGAATCGTCGGTTCACTTCTGTTCCTTCCCCTCCTCCTCCTTCCTCAGCATCGGCCACAAAGTGCCAGCCGTTTCATTACAACACCCTCTATGGAGTTCAGATCTGGCACATGTCTCTATAAACTGAAAGCTGCTAGCAAATCCACAGAAACAGAAAGGAGAACCTTTCCAATTATGTGGGAGTTAGGTAATGATTAATAAATAACTTGTTCGGATCCCTGGACTTTTATGACTACGCCTTCATGGTCGCTCTGAGAGGGGTTTGAGCCATGAACTATACATATGGTAGGGGAACCGCATGGCATTACATCTTTATACTTCTTAAGAAAATTTAGAGTAATGAGACCAATCTCTCTTTGACCTAACGTAAGAAGACTTTTGGGTTTTGCCTCCTGGTGTAGAAGTGCATACAAAAATCCAGGCAAAATTCAAAAGTCCATTTATTTCAGGTTCATGAGAAGTTAAGCTTATTACTAAGAGTTTTTTCAGTGATATGGAGTGGGGATGATGTAATGCCACGTGGCTTGCTACCACATGTATAGTTCATGGCTCAACCTCCCCTCAGGACGCCCTTGTGCAGACTTATCTGCCCTTCATCCTTGCGGAGTGAGTCGGAGTCAGCATCAATGAAGAGGATAGGAGTACTAGTTCCTACGTTTGCCGGCATCCACAAGTGATTGCAAACATTCACAACCGCTACGGATCTGCTTGTTGAAGTCAAATTTGCTCATAAGAATAATTGGAATTAATATCAAGCGTATCGAGAGTACTTGGATTCGGAAGGCTTGCTATCCAACTATTAAATTAGGTCAGGAGTTGGGCCGTCGTTGTAAAGAATTTGGTAAATTTAGACGAATCTCACTCAGTGATATGCTCGACCTTGCCTAGAGAGTTGTACGCTATGCTAATCACATTCAAGTCCTCAAAGAATCCGACGTCAAGTCGCGTGCGTGGCGCACACCAAAGCTGGGCCTACACCAAGAGCTTTGCTCTCTCATGTCTCGACATTCAAGCCTTTAATGGGGAGAAACCTCACGCTGACAAGCGACCATTACGAAGGAGACCCTTTCCAAGTTTTCATTTTCCTTCTCGTATGGCACGATATGGCACAGGTTATAGTGCCGCTGACCCCCCCCCCACACTGGTGCTTTGGTCAGCCGTCGAGTTTAGCCATTTCAAGAGGAGTGACGTGGGAGCCAGCACAAAGTTGAAGCAACCGCCGCCGCCTCCGCCCCAGTCGCATCTTGCTTTAGACGCGCAAGGCCAGCTGCCGCTTTACAACACCACATATGGTACACTGGCACATTTTTACGACTTAATGAAAGCGTCTCTCACAACACCAGTCAACGGTTTAGGAATAATCCAGATAGATATACGATAGCATTGTTCTGCTATTCAAAAATCTATTATGCTAGAGAACCACTGCAAAGACATCTGGTCTGGTTCTGTTGTCAAAATTTCCAGACATAGAACATTGAAGAGGTCGGGCTGGTAACTTCGAACTCACGACAAAGTTACTGAAGATCATTTCCTCGCTTAGTTGAGGAGGGCGAACAAAAGAGCCATACTAATCCACCAATCATTCTGAAATTTGGATTGCTGAGTTCGAGCTCTCAAAACCGATTTTTGCCTATTTCAGTATGAGTCTTCTATTCAACTACTTATCGTCTTTGTTATTGCTTTTAAGTTGTAATTATTATTTTAATCAGTTCTGACCTCTTTTTTTTCCCAGTATTTTTTATTCATCACCATCACCTTCGGAAACTTCGAGAATCGGAATTGAACCTCAGCAGGAGTTAATCTTTTACTAAAGTTAACTCTTGCTAAGGTTCATCGATGATAGTCAATCCCATTTTCGAGTTGTATTCGACTCCCATTCAGAATCAGTGCGCTTTGAATGCGTAATTTACCGTGGACAGCCTATGTAAAAGTCAGGGCTTTCATTCTCCAAAACGGGCATTGCACCAATGAACCGATCTTTAGGTCAGTCTAAGCACAAAGCGCCACTTGTCACTGCATTACCTTCTCGTGCTACCCAACTCAATTTGTTGATATGAGTTTTTTAATTTTCGGAAAAAAACGGTGTTGATAGCGTGTGAACGATTGTCGGCTTCTTGTCAAGCTCAGATTCAGGCATGAATAAGGAGCTAGTAATCGAAAAATCAAATTTCCTTCATCTAGCCTCCTAACATGAACACCCGGCTCGTTTACTTATAACTTAGACAACCAGAATTTTGTAGAGTGAATCAAGTTGGGATTTTCCCCTCTGAGGCCTTCCATGATGCGCCTAACATTTGCCACACCGGAATGAGGACAGTACTTTTACACTTTCAGCAACTGGTCCCGGCCCTTCAAGGAGAGGATGGATGTTATCGAGCAAAACCCTCGAGACATTTAAGGCATATTCGAAAATTTTTAAATTCATCAGCTAATCAATGTCTTCAACTAATCACCAAAAAGCATCTCTCCAAAATATAGTGGACTTTCAAAACCTCTTACTTGCAATCCAAAGGATCAGTGATAAACAATGACCTATGTATGATTGGGGCAAAGGAGTTGTACGGATGGCGAAGGTAGCACTGTCAAAGTATTCAAAGATGCTGTTATATAACTCAAAGTGAGAGATGTCGAACTCCTTGACATCTGAACGTGACGAACAGGCAATTTGGGTCCTTGCTGATGAAATTTTTATGAAAAATTGTAAAAATACCAGAACACTTTCTTGTGATCTATCAGTCTTAAACTATTGAAACGCTGGAAACTTTTTCATTCTTTCCTACTTGAGCCCATTGAAGGCTTCCGTAAGCTGTAGGCAACAAAACGTTCTCCGTTCAACTGCATACCGTACTCCCGCTTTAGTCACAGTTTCAACAATGGTAACTAAGAACGCCGTTTAGGGCTTCCCATCGCTGCCATCAATTGATGAGCAGACAAAGACGGTCGGCGTTGCTGATCGAAATGGCCACCAACGGAGATTCATTGATAGAGAGGAACGCTGCCAGAGCTGCTTTTTGGCGTTGACTTTGTTCAAGGTGAGGTTTGTCCTCCTATAAATGTATGTCACTGACGCACCCCATATCAGAACCATGATAGTTCGCAAAAGCCTAGACTCGCCTCTCAAACCTCTCCTTCACCTCCCGTGGTTCCGTTCACCAACAATTTCCTCAGAAACGTTCCACTAAGTCTCTCTCCATTCGTCCCAGTCGCGTGCCACTATTGTTCTGACCTCCAGAGAGACTCAGCAACCGTCCTGGCCCAACGGCCACCACAAACTCCCTAATCTTTGGTGGAGATCGAAATGTCAGGCGGACTTTTTCCTAACCATGCGCATATCAGAAGCTCCGACCTGAGTATTTTCACAGAGCGCTGGGTAGCTCTGACCTGATCCTGCTTACGGAGATTCTGAAGCTTAGGTTAGGGCAGGAGTGATTGAAGAATCGAAAAGATTGACGGTTGGGCGCAGCCTTTGGAAAAATGATGACGGCTTTTCGATGAACAGTACTAATAGGAGGCCCTAATCTTTCACTCCATGGGAATTTGCGATATAGATGTGGATGAGTAACGGAAGACGAAGTATTCTGTCACCTGCAACTTCCATTTCCATTAGTTTCCACCGTGGCCAATAAAGCTCATTAGGTTGTTTCAGTAGTTGGTTGAAAATCAGGTTTAAAGGGTGAGCGGCATTATCGTACGGGGTTGTCCTTTCCCCTATGAGCTCTTCTCATCTACCAGCACTCTCCATACAAACCATGCCATGCGTGTCTGTGTGTGGCCGCCAAAAAACCACGACGAATTCGGCGTTTTTTTNTTTTTTTCGTTGTCCGCAGAAAGCGTCATAGCACCTTTTTCGCGCCTTCCCCTCCATTTCTGATACATTTTCTCATGGCAAATTTTCGCCATCGCCTCACCATAAAAACTCTCAATGTACTGCCTTGAACCGAATGATTAGCGGTACAAGGACGAATGAAAATGATTTGTACGGTAACCAAACCAACTTCGAAGGGTTCATTCCTACAGATGCACGAAGTCGTCTCGACTGAGGCGAGCTTGATGCAGGGGAAGACTCCAGCACCACTGAAAATGCCCTCTTGATTGAGCTAAGAGAATACCAACTTTCGGCAGCTTCAAATCTTCCAAGCGACCATCATCGCGCGAAGCCTCCAAACTCTTCATTTTTCACGCTTAAGCAGTTTGCTGTGAACTACGGGACTAAGATAGTCTTTGCTGCCTATCAATCCCCTTTTCGGGATGCGCCTTCGCATCCACTTCCATTCAGAATCGTAATGGGGTTTGTAGGCATACATGGCCTACACAATGATTTGCGGTGACTAGCCGTCGTACAAGCCAGCGCTCAATCCTCCACCCGCTAATGACCCTGGAGGAATGGAAGACTTCATCGGCTTGGCCTGTATTGATCCAAATTTTAAAAAACCGAAGAAATGAACTAGAAAAAAGTAACGAGTAAATTTGTGGGAACTTTATTTCCTCTGAAGAGCACTTCCACGGAGTACGTTCATCTTGATAGTTAAGGTTGTCTCAGCGGCTGCTGGTAAGCCACTTCAGCGCTGTGCGGCGGCTTACCAGTAGCGGCTGAGCCAGCCTTGTTCAAGCTACAAGGGATCTGGTTACTGTATGAAATAAAAAATAAATGAAAGTAAAAAATGTATTAAATGATGTTATTTACAAATGTACCAGCGCAATGGTTAGATACGGTACAATGGTGCTGAGTTCAATTCAAAATACCCGATAGAGTACTGTACAGATAAATACGCTGAATCGCTGGCGCTATCCCATTTTCGGTAATCACAATCGATCAGTCGTACGGAAGATTGGTGCCATATTGTGACGGTGTTCTGTATGAGCCGTCTTGTGACGATGTCCGACAAAAAACTCGTCTGCCGCAATGGCTGAAGGCTGGCTGGCCGGCTGGCTGAGAGTGATCGTCGTCATGATGGTGGCCGTCGTCGTCGACCATTACATAGCGGGATTCCATCACCGATATGATGCGCAAATAAAGCAGCAACGAGACGACCTCGCAATCGCAATCATCATTCGACACACAATTACACAAGAAACGACAACGACGACGTCATGAATGAGCATGAGGTCGCACGATCGCGGTTCACTGCAAAGAGGATGTGTCAGTGGACGAGTTTTCATACTCTAGAGGACTTGCGATCAAGAGGTATTCATATTCTCTCGACGAGAATCTAAATGATTCAATCGGGCTGTAGAGTGAGCAAGAGCAAGTGCAGCTACTGAGCTCTAGTGAATCCATGGGATAAACCACACCTTCAAGTTCCTGAGAATAACCAAGAGTCTGTCAAGTTCATCGAGGCAACGGAAAAGCAGGCACAAGCTTGGGCTACTGCCCAATATTTAGCGAGACACCGTCCGGTGTGGCTGACCAAATGAGCAAAACACCAGTTATAGCAGAGCAGAGGCTGATCTCAAGCATCGCGCAACTGGGAGTCAGTGTCTCTGGCCAATACACTCTGAGAATGGCTAAGAGAACAATTATTACCTTCATTAATTTAATGCCCCGTTCCCCGAAAAAGAGGTAAAAGAGGCCAAAAAAGGATAGTTTTTGATGTGCGTGATTGATATTTAATACGATGCTGATCAAGATTCAAGTGAAATGTGTCGCTTTTAAAAGCTCTTCAAGGGAACAGCTGCCAAAATTCATGGTTCTCGGATAGGTCATGTTCCTATTCTATTTCACTCATCATGGTTTAGATGACGTTCGTTACCTTTTGAAGACTTCTTTGCAAATGATAAAACGAACGTCAATGTGGACTGGTCAAGAACTATTTTACTTTAACCTTTTATGGAATCTAATCTGAAATAGGCTCAAACCCTTGGCTTAAATACAACGTGGACCATCCTCCCGAAGGGAATCGGAGGTATTTGGCTGGAGTTCGAGGAATATGGAAGAAACAATGGTAACGATATGGATATACTTTTAAAATTCAGAATTTTGATTTTTATTTTCACTGTTCCGCAAGTTATTAATTATTGTTTTGATTTTTTACAAAAAATGGTAAAAATAGTTGATCAAGTTAAGTTCACCGCAGCCAATTCTTGAATGAGTAAGACCTAGTAGCACCAAAAAGTGTCTTGCTCAAGACATAAAAGCTCACAAGTTCATAAAAATTTTCGAGGGCATTAAAAAGGGTCTTCGAGGGCCAGAAAATCAGCAAAGTAAAGGTACAATGGTAACAGCCGACCAATACTAAGGACAAAGGCAAGGATAGTTCACTGTTGAAAACTCATCGCACTCAGCAACGGACGATTCGGCTAGGTTGCGTAGAAGGTTTTGACCCTCTCACACCTTTCAGATCCGACTAGAATGAGCTTAAATATTTTCGATTATTCTTCGTTACCCTTTCTGATTGCTTCTAATCGAGTAGAAAACAAATAAATGAACAAGTAAACAAATAGATTTCTCCCTTTCATGCTCTAAGTTTACAGCTCAGAGCTTTCACCTTTGAGAAAACGCAGGACAAATTTTGATACCAGCGTCTCACCGGCAAACCAAAATTCGTTGAAGGGTTCATGAGCATACTTCAGATCAATTTCGGATTATTCAGAGCCCTCAGTTCAATAGCTATGGAATCCCCATGTGTTCGTGCTTTTCGTACATGATTTGCGGTAGCTATGCACGGTTCCCGTAAGAGGCATTGTCTCGGCGGTTATGCTGCATTTCGGACCACTTCGGGTTGAAACTTGCTCAAACACCGGGGAGAAGCTTCGTGATGTGTAGTGAGGCTCGTTGTCTCGTTTGTCTCTTTCACCTCCTGCACCCACGAGGCATATCGCGCCAGAACGGGTGCTCATTAACCCGAATATAGTCTGTTTGTGCTCGTTTCTGCTTCTCTTTGGTTCATTTCTTGATAGAAATTAATCTTTACACACTCTTTTTAAGTAACATGCAACAAATAGCGTTTATAGAATAAACCATATTAAGACTTTAATTCGACTCACAACAAACGGCCACTAACTATTTATTTTTCTTCCCATCATAGTCAATGAACTGTCAATAATTCCATAAACGATAATGTATGATACTTGATGGTTCCCACATGGATACCTATATTGACTACTTTCAGAAAAAGTCCTAATAAAACGACTTTTGCTCACTTTTTGCTTTTTGTATTTTGAGCGTCTCATGATGGGGCAGGCAAGGCAGGCGCTCTTCTTTGAAAGAAGACTCATTGTCAGTAACCAGTTGATGTGATAGAAAAATGGTGATGGAAAGAAGATAGGCAAAAAGCCGACTCTGCCCTCAAAATGCTCAAAATCGTGAATAAGTGATTTTTGAACCAAACAGTCTTGCATTCCTTGGCAGTCAAAATGGCTGATCTGATGGGGAGCCAGAAGCCCTATACACAAGCCTTATCAGAGCGGTAAGGTCCAGTAGGTACCCATGGAGAGAGGCTAGGCCTATACCTACGAAAGGACAATTTCGATCCAACTGCACCGCACCCAAAGCACAACTCTGTTAAAGGCCAGTCGAATCTGCCAAGAATGAGGGGGAACGGGAAGGAGAGAGGAACGAAGGGGTACGAGGAAGGAGCGGACATATTTGGGTTTTTTGTCAAAGTTGCCCGAGACCACTGGGATAGACGTCATCAGCTGATAGAAGGATAGTCTTTGGAATTTTTGATCACCATAGAGTAAGATTTCTCAGGCTCTTACTGTTCCCATCCCATCTAGGAGCAGCCAGAGGCCATTAAGGAAAGGAAATGTCACAGTACGACACTGCCTGGCACAAAGAAACGCCGCATTTGGGAACCAAGTAGACTGCTACCATTTCCCAGCCCCTTTAACAGGAGCTGCTCTCTGCACTATCATCCCCAAATACTTTTCTCCAAGCTCCCATAATCACAAATTATTCGAAACACACCCAAACTCCGCCCCTTAGAAAAAATCGTTCACGGAATCATCAAGATTTACTTAATTACTATCCGTCGCAGCAGTCTACGTCATTCAGACCCAGCTTTCTCCCATTCCTACTCTCGGCATTTACGTAAGTCCCATTAGGTCATTGGGATTTCTGCGTCATCCTTCATTATTGAAATCCAGGCGCCAGATGTTTTTCTTAATCTCCCTCAAAACAGCTTGGCTCATCCACTTTAGGTGGCGGTGTCTCATGCGAACGGTCGGGTGCTCGCGCAACGCCCCGTTGAGACGTAAGAACTGTGGGTGTGTGTTTGTCTATATCGAGACAGTTGGGTGGTTTGTTCTTGGATCGACCACGGCCAGTCGACGACGAAACACTGCTGAGGTGGTAGAGGTGCAGGCAGTCGCCGAGCACCGCCTATCGTATCCAGAACCAGCAGCCGGCCCCGCCCATTCTACCTCCTGGAGTAGCAGTCTTGACGGCTAATCTCGGCGCCTACCGTATTTCCGGGGTTCATGGCACGTGCCCTTGTTTCATTATTAGTTCGGAATTCCTCAACTTAGTCNGACTTAAAACTCTTTGGGAAAGGTTTTTGAACTATTATATTTAATCGAACTAATTTATAATGTTTAGCTGGGCAATTTCGTCCAGCTTTTCTTCGGAAGGCTTTCTTTCTTCCAAGTTCTCGCCTATAAGTGTCTAATTACTCAATAACCTCTTCAAAACCAACTGCTCAGCCTCTTAAACCACATTTTTGCTAGGATTTTCGTTATTACAAGGTTCCCAAAAAAGAGAGTTAGCCTTTCGTCCGCTAGACCGAAGGCTTCACTTTTTGGAAGCCTGGACGATTATTTAGGCTTTTCAATAGCTTCAAAACTGATCGAATGACTTTTGTGACTTTTTCTATGTGTATGGTGTATTTTGTTCGTAAAGAAAAGCTGCCGTTATCGTTGAATGAATCATAAAGAATTCGCCTTACTCATGCTCACTGCTGTATATCTGTGCGCAATCGCTGCCCATCTCTCTCGTCTCGCACACATCTCAATATATAAACTATGAAAACGGACATTTGTAAGTGAAAAAAATGCTATCTATAGTGCTGATATTATCTGTTTGAAGACATTTACCGCCAGCCACATTCAGTAGTCAGTCAGATGCTTCATTAGGAATCAGTATGACGAGGCCTAATTACTCACCAGTTCGCATCTAATTATTTCTGATATTTCGTATGTTAATCAGAAAAGAATGAACAACTCGCTTGTAATCCGCTCTGAGAAGGTTTTTCAAAAGTATTTTCAAGATGAACCGTAACTTGCTCGAGAAGGATTGGATGAATATCTCGGTGTTCCAATATAGTCTAAGATAATTTGTGATAAGTATTGATTTTGTGTAGTAACCGTAGAGTACTTCTAAAGAACAAAACAACAACTTAAATGATAAGTGAAAAGAAGAGATCTGATTCTAGGATAATATGACATGATTATGAAGTGAATTTCTCATAAATATTGTAGTAATCATGGGATACTTCTCAAGAACAAAATAGCAACTTCAGTAACACGTGATAATAAGTGATAATACGTGATAATTTGCACTTCGTTGCTATAAGAGCTTTGCAAAAACCTTTTTCNATACATAGAGTAATGTGAAAAAATTAGTCCATATTGAATAAAATTAAGCATAGCCGAAGTATGTTTCGATTAATTAAAAGAGACCATCGATAGTTCCATCAGTTCATCCCAGAGTTAGAAAAACATAAAAGAATCACAAAATTCGGTTTCGGACCAAACTCAAAAGTGAAGCCCATGAGTAGAACGAATTGTATGGGTGAAGTAATAAGCTCAGTTATAATTATCATCTCATGTTAGCGATCGATACCTTCATTTCCATTTTATGAGGGGGCTTTTTGAAAGTTCAACCTGCATGGAATGGCTGAGAAAGTGAACCTACATTTTGAGAACTTTCCTTTTTCTAGGTATCTCCCAGAATGGATGGTTCACTTTGTCTCCCATTTACAGTAGACCACTAGCTCATAAGATTGTAATGAACATTTTTAACTGCACTTCCTTGAAAAAGATTTTCTCTATTAAAGTTTTATTTTTACTACTCAATTCACTCTCCAACTACTCAATTACTATGACGTTCAGCTACTTCTAAATCGTCCTACAAGCCGAATTTTAATTTGTGAGTTACGGATAATTACGAAGCTTAGGGGAAAAGTGAAGTGCTTCGTGTTGATTAGTCCCATTTTCGGAATACGTCACGCCAGTAGTCTGTGAAATTCTCTGTATGGATATAATTGCGGAACTACTTGTAATTGCTCTAGATTTTGAGTTTTGCCTTCCCCATACCTTGAAACTATAAGGATACTCATAATAACAAAGGTTATGTCTGGAACCAATGTATCTTTCCCAAAAGGGTGAACTTCTCCGATAATGATTCCATCAATAGTTATTAGTTAAACCATTTACGAAGACATGTGACGCAGACTTTCGGGAATAATCGCTTGAATTTTTTTTCCTTCCAAAACGACAGTCGAAGGTGCCGATTTCAAAGTTAACCACATCAAAAATGGTCAAAAAAATGACAGCTGACAGCTTCATTTCGAGATTATTATCGGAAAACTCTAATGAGGTGATATGCTCTTCCCTTGAAATCCCATTACTTCTAAGGCTGAGATCGTTTCCGTTTTAAAAACTGTTGTCTGGGTTGAATTAGTCGAGAAACTCCCTTTCAAATACTCTTTTTCTGATGATTCAAAGGGCTTGGTCAGAAGAAAATTAAATGAACCAATTCTTAGATGTATTTTTTTGTTTGCTTAGACTCTCGATTGAACTCTCTGCTCAGTAAGCTGACGTTGGTAGGCATCAGTGTGGCCGATTTCGGCATTTAATCTGAGTCGCTGGTCAGCCAGTAACACTTGGTCGCTTTCCAAGGACTCTCAAAGGATTTCCAAAAAGACTCCCAGGATTCTTAGAACAAAATTTGGTCTAATTGAAGTCCCATTCTGTTATGGATGCTAAGTTTCCATCAAAACAACCTTTCTCAGCCAGCTTGCTTTTCTCAGAGTTAAACGAATCGATAGTTTTTTGTTGATTACTCAACAATTGGCATTCCCCAGGTAGAGCTCATACTTGGCAGCTTACTTAGGTCAAGCATGTCAAACTCATAAGCGGATGTGTTGCAGATCAGCAGCTCTTGAAATTTTCCGAGCAATTTCGTAGATTTCCCATACAAGGAATAAGCTTCCCGGGTAGCCTCCCACTCATCCAGTACGTTCGTGCATTGTTGGAAAGCTGGATGACTGGCTGACTGAGGGGGGCATTTGCCGCAACGGACATCGGCGTTCCTTTTTCTGTCAGCCGTCCCCCGTTCGCTCTATTGCTGTAATGTTGTGCTTCGCATGTGCTTATTTGACGCTTCGAGGTAGAGATCGAGACCGCCCACAGCTCCATGCCTCTCTCGGCTCTCCTTGACTGTTCAAGACCTCAATCGGCTCTCTGCATTGACTCTTGCCTACTCGTCTACTTGGGCTTTCTTTCTACGTATATCTTCAACGTTAACTTCAAGAAATCGATCGATAATCATCATTCATTGGACGTTTTTCGATTCATTCCACCACATTGTTCATCCGACCACAAAGGCAATTTTCTCGTTTCTTCATCGTACCCGAAAGACAACATTCCAAGCCAGTTTTCGTACTCCACACTGTTTGCACTCTTATTAAAATACTTACTGAACAGCTTTCATCAGTCATCTGACCTAGTTCACTCGGCTGAAGCTAGCCACCGTTGCTGGTTTCAACCGTCACTTTTCAAATCTACATTTCAAGTGAATTTCACATCTCAAGACCCAAGTGGCGACCAAATAAGCCATACTAAGACAGCCATTTGTCGCCCGACATGTCCTTCCTAGAACCAGCTAATTATGGTTATTACTGGAGTTCAATGATTCGAAATCTCATCAACTTCGAGGACATCTGGTCATCGTCATCCTCATCGTAGCCGTCGTACCACGACGTGAACACCTTTAAAGGGATCGCCCAGCAGCCGTAGTATTACACCGGCACCACAGAAGGTGCCCTGCCCGGTAAAGGGACCTTTGGCGATGGCGCCGGCTGTTGCCGATGCCGGCATCGAGGCCTTTGCTGTCCGACAGACGCCCCCAACCATATAGGACGAGGTATCACTTACATGGTCGAGTGAGGTCGTTACTTTACCACCTCCTCTTTTGATTGCTTCTCCTTTTGCCATTCTCATTGTAGCGAAAACTATTTGGGGCTTTGTTCCACCGAAATGTGAGAAGTAATCTTGAAATTTTCAGGCCATTCGGGAAATAATCTCAAAATCTCACCGATGAAGGCCACTTTCGTGGGTGATATCACTGGAAGAGGTCGTTTCCAGTAATAATCTCCCAATAAGTAGTTTTGAAGGCTTCACCACAAAAATGTACATTCATTCAATTAACTTTGGTTCGACCGCAAGCCAATTCTGAGTAAAACGAAAAGGCTGGAACCTGTCCAGCTTCATTCTGGTAGCAAGAGCTCCTCCGATTGAATAGATGCACCATTATTCTGTGTTGATGAAGGTCCCAGTTGGGAGGAGGACTAGCGAATCCCGTATACGCTCAAGTCCATCGCTTGAGGAATACGGTCACACCGGCCCGGCATGTCCTTGTCGTTGTTCGTACAAGCTTTTACAACTATCGCTGAGAGCGTTACATATCTTTCTACATACCGTGTTCCCGTTCCAGATTCCCAATGGGTCGCCACCGTCACCAACGACGGCGACAATCGGGTTCGACCACAGCCACCCAATGCGGTGCTCGGCGCGCCCAGCCTCGCGTCAGCCCGAAACGTTACAAAAACTATGTAGAGAACGAATATTTGGTCGTTTCTTCAGTGTTATTATTAGGGAAACGCAATTGACCCCGATTCCAATACCAACCACATCACCATGACTTACGCCGACCGCGCCAACTACACCATCATCACCCATCGCGACCCACTCCTTTACCTCATTTGCCCCGCCGATTACCACAAATCGTTGGGCGTTTGGATAACTAGACCTCTACAGCTTTACTCTTGCCTGAGTTCGCCTTGTGGTGGTGTGGGGCAGTGGGTTGGGGGTAGCCACGAGTGGGCCCTTTGAAGTTACGGCTTCCCCAAACCCGTTACCTTATCGGCCATTGGCCTCTAGCAACTAGCTCTACCTATTTGTTTAGAAGGAAGTTTGCCATGTTTTTTAGGAGGAGGATTTTGCTGAGATTTTACAACAGCGATTGGGCCGTTATTACTTTTCTCATAAGCTTTTATTATTCATTGTTCCAGCTGCATTCTGGTTTCAGTTAACCAGAGGGCAAAGAATAACCCTTCCTTTCATTGACCCAGTGGCTCTGTCTTTGACCGAAACTTTCTGAAAAAAAAGCTTCATGGTCGAAAGACATCATTATCTATCGCTTACGAGGAGTTTAGGCAAATCCTCAGCTCACTAACTCCCGCTCAAAGTACCATTCTCCCAGGCGTTAGTAAGAAGCCTGTTCACGGACAACTGCCACAAATCTCCGATCAGGCCATTGATAATTGCGAAAGATGGAACGATTTCCATAATGTCATTGCTATATGGCAAATCTGTGAATCATCTCAGTCAGTGAATGATGACCGTAGTCGATGGATGCGGCGGTCAACGCTTTGGACTGTGGCCATTGTGCCTGCTATGGTCACCCTAACTACTTTGCCGTTTATGGCCATTACTGGCGGACTGCCTGCCTGACATAAGCTTCAAGTTTTGCTCTGGGTACTATTTGAACCTGAGACAATCCCTATGTAATCCCAAGGTCCTTCTGGAGGATTGAAATTCCCCTAGGGAAAGCTTATGGCACATCTCTGGGTGAGAACTTCACCGGTTACTACTTGTGAGCCTGTTCAGCTATTTTTCTTTCCATGTTTTTCCAATTTCTATGCCGGTTTACACTTGTTTTCTTCAAAAATATTCCTATTAAAAAAGGAGATATTGATTTTATTGATTACTATGCAAACAAGGAATGACTTGTAATCAAAATCATATCACATCATTCATATATGGACTTGAAGGTGGAGGTGGTCGGTTAGTTGCCGGCCATTCATGGCGAGTACTCTTACTCTAATCGATCTCTGTCTTCTCGTTATTATATTTCGGTACATATCAATAGTATTTAATTAGCTACCGTATTCTCAAGATTTCAGGGTTGATCATGGAAGACTCACCCGAGTTGGCGCAATTGATGCATCATCTCCAGGGCTCGTCATCTGCTCAACCTGCAATGCCCGAATCAACGTCTACACCCGGGCTATTACCAAATGGTAAAAAGACGAAAGGTATGTGACCACAAGGGTTCCTACAACGATTTCAACTACAATTATACTGCTGTTTTTAGGTCGTGTCAAGATTAAAATGGAATATATTGGAAACAAACTCAGACGGTATACCACATTTAGTAAAAGGAAAACGGGCATCATGAAAAAAGTAAGCAAATTTTTTCATACTATTCAACGGGTTTCTGAGTTGCAGACGCAACAGATAGTACAGAAAGATATTTTGAAGCCTGTTATAGATCTTTTAGTCTTGGAATCTGAATTGTATGATGATCACTTCCTTCAACCACCTTTGATGACCTTAGTCTTGAATTAGCCTCAACCCTCACTGGAGGCTTTTTCACTACAACTGGCTTGATTTCTCTTGAGTAGCCCTGAACCTCGCTTTTCGGAAGGTTTCTTAAAAAATGATTTTCCTGCATTACCAGTATTTGGTCTTGTGAGTCCAAAAAGAAGGAGGTGGGAGTGTTTGGTCCGTGGGACGTCTCTCGTTACCTCCGCTGGGATCGTATTTTGGATAGGGAACAAGACAGAACTGGTCTGCCCATTGATCCCATTCTCGAGATCAGCGGAAGTTAATCTGCACTTTAGCTACCCACAGACGGATGGCATTGATTTTTAATAGCCAATTGTTTTAATACGGTAGATTCCCGCTCGAGTATGAGTTTATAGTGAGCGACAGATCAGTTACATTAAGGTAGTTACGGTACATATTTAGGCTTACGAGTTATCGACATTAACGGGCACACAAGTTATGCTGTTGGTCGCATCGGAAACAGGTCACGTGTATACGTATGCGACGAAAAAACTTCAACCGATGATCTCTTCGGATACCGGCAAAGCGCTTATACAAACATGTTTGAATGCACCTGGAGGTAAGGATTGAGATAACCATGATTGTACTCTTTTTATGCGTATCGATTGATTTTCTTCAGAAGGCACCGTATACGACCACGCAAATTTTTCGTATCATGTGGTTAAGTGACTCAGACTGCTGTAATTCTTCCCTTCTCCACTTTTGACTACAGTCATTTGGCCCTTCACCACTGACTCAGAAGTTATTAACTGTCTATGGGGAGTAAAATGGCAGTCCTATTAGCAGACAACACATTGCACCAATTGGGTCTGAGGGTTTTTTTAGTCGAAACTGGTTTGTTACGGTAATAGTCACATATAGATACTGGTTAGGACTCTTATACCATATGCTGGATGGTGGGAATTGTTGTCAACGTCATCATATGTCGACTATTCTCAGTCACGTTCAGATGGTTCTGACTTGCAACCAAATCGAACCGAGTTCACTTTCGAGACGGGGACTGCACCACCAAATCCACGAAAGCGACGTGTAGCTGATACACCGGATACCACGGTGAGCGATGACGTCACAGATTATTGAATATTCTATAGAAAGAGTATATTTTTGACGAGATTCCCATATATAGTCGAGCTGCTGAAGCGTAACAATACGATTACCGTATACCCCTGACCAATTGTGGCGCATGCATGCCCCGCCTCCACGTTCGAATGCATGCGCTGACACCGTATATGGTACAGACCGGAATGGGCGTGGCCGCATGTAGGTAAACATAGAAAAGCGCTGCGCTCGATTTTTTTCGGGCACAGAACCCGATGACTGGAAAGCTTCCTTGATTCCTAATTAAATACCCGAGACATTAGGGTACGTCAGTGATACGGCCGGTTCTTGGTCCCCGCTTGGACACTGCAATTCGCCCATTTCTGCTTATCCTTGCCTTTTATGGGATATTCCAGATTACGCCCGGAAGCTGGTGAGAAAGAGAGTCAAAAAAGAAGCTATAAATTCCGGAACACCCGAAAGTTTATTTAAATATCGCTAGGAGTCTCCCTTTTCGAAGCGACTTTTCCCAATCTAAGAACTGCCGTGCATAGTACTAATTCCTAAAAACAATCTCGATGAGATACTAGCTCCCGATCCGGGAAGTTAAGAAGTAGTTTCTTTTTGGCTCTACAGCCCCTCCCAAAAAAACTCACCCGTAAGTCGTGTAGGAACCCGTTCCGTTGGTTTTTTGGAAGGTTTTCATCCAAAGATCCCATGTAACACATCCTCAAGAGTTTTACACTGTTATCACCTCTTTACTATATAGTTATGATGTCATGATTGTTGCGATCTGGCGACCTCTACGGGAGGCATTTGCTGTTTTTCACTGTGGCTGTTCACGATGCAAGAGCAGTTGAATCGGAAGGCGACGTTCCGCCAAAACGATCGACGGACGACCGAATCGATTAGTGAGGCCAGCAGCTTTGAATGAAGAGGTGTGGAGCGACGAATCGATTCCGACCGAGACGGCACATCCGTCTCTCAGCCACCCTAAAATGTGTGTGTGTGTGCGTGAAAGACAGAAATCACACTGCCATATGTGTTCGATCAACTTTGGCTGACCGAATCGCGCACTTCTATGACTTTGGGAAAGCTATTCGAAATGAGGGGCCGACAGAGTTCAGTATGGTTTTGGAGAGTGCTTTCCATCACATACTATACATCCTTACCATATCCCACCTTTGAGACTTCGAAACCAGGTTCCTTCCTATTACCCTCCGAGACATCATTAGCAGGTACAATCCATGTGAATTCGGATGTTATCCACCAATCGCCAGTACGACGCCTTCTTCTCAAAGTAGCAAGCACGACTTGTCCCTCCTCATGCAAAGGCTCCGGGGCCGATGAGCACAAAATCACAGTGGTCGGACAGACGTAAAAGTGGAGGATAAAAGAGGTAGAGTTAGGCTTCAAGTCAATCAAGGCATCCAGCTAATTTGTTGTTAAGGTAATTCCGGATTTGAGTTATTATCCCAATGGCAGGTGAATTCATCTCAGATCTGACTCATTCCGAGCAAGCGTCCCATCCCTCTATAGTCGATTCGCTTATCGGACCCGTGGGAATGAAAACAAATAATTGATCTTTGTCTTACTATTCCCTTACGCTTTCAATTGGCTCTGCTGTTCCGCAAGGAAGTCGAATGCGTGGTCACAAAGAAGTTTCGTCCTTTTACCGTGGCCTGTGAGGGAATATTGCCCGATTCCTTCTCGATCTACTTGGAAGCATCGCTATGAAATTTCGAGCACTTCAAGAACTCGTTATGTCGTCGCTCCTAAATTAATTAGATGGCAATTTCATGTTAACTTTCGGTTTTCTCACCACGACGGGTCACTTTACACATGTCCGCAAACTCAGCTCTTGAGCTCCCTGTTTCGAGACCTTTTTGAGCTCCACCCCCTTTGTTGGACACAGAGCCTTTTCGAGAAGTCACTTTTTTCGGAATGTCATCTTTCCTTTGCGGAATATTCCTTCCAAGGTGTCCGAAGATCGAAAGTGTACGTTCGGTTATGAGAATGTCCGATCCCATGCATTGCGTTGACGCTTTGACCCAGAGACTCATTTGTCGTCCTTGAGCTTGGGCGCTTTAGAAGATTCGACAGCAGGACAAGGAGCATGAGTACAAGGCGGGGTACAGAGTGTCAACATTTCAAAGATCAACGGCTCATAAATTTGCGAAGGTCAAGTTGGTACTCGAAATAAGTTGACTACGGTATGAGACTCTGTTAGAATGTTCAAAAGTCGATAGCTTTTCCGACTGCCTCTGCTTGGGGAACGTTCTCCTGTTTTCGAGATCCCACGGAACTCCCATAAATCTTACAAGCGTTTACAAGAAATTCCCCATGATATGCTGTTGTTTTCTGAGGAATGATAATGTCAGTAATGGACCACATGATCCTGACCCAGACACCATATTCTAAGGGCATTGTGTGGCACAGAGGGAAAACATACCTATCAGCTCGATGTGTCTGTCTGGCGAGCCTATCCATCAGTTATACGCTGAAACTCCATTGATGAACACCTGTCCCTTTCCAGTGATTTATGGCTAAGCTCCAATTACCAGGTTTCGTTTTTATACAATCCGTCAAATAAGTCCTTTTAGAACTACAAGTTTACAGTGTCGATTCCCGGAAAAGTGCTACCTAATTTAATTCCAACTGACGCTAAGGGGTAGTCATGTGGCTGTTATTAGTCAGTGATGGAGTTGGAGGGCGATCATTTTGAGCAACTGCTTAGGACGTTGACTGGTTTAGACCTATTGACCTATTGAAGAGGGAAGGGAATAGACAGCAGCGCTATAGAACTGAGCATATTGCGCTCAGATACCTATAGGTTTGCTTTTGAGACCTAATCGGTAGACAGTTCTGCAGATATGGCTAAACCTTAGGGGAACAACCACCGGAGTCCCAAATTTTAAAAGTCCTTTGTAAACTACGTTCCTGAAAAAGAAGTACCTGGGTACAATCGAGTGGGTGCAGCTACCATGCGGGTGGCTCTTCGAAGTCGGCTGCCTCATAAAAGACTTGCCCGGAAATAGCACGAAAACATGTGTTTGTACATCAGCCAGCTGCTTTAGTTATTAAGAGGGCAAATTGCCCATTCAAATGCTCCTATAGCCTGAATAGGGATTGAGTCGTTGGGCATATTCCGACATAGGAGCGATCGACGACAGATATTCTCCTTTCAATTCTATCCACACGTTTTTGAAACTGCTCTGTTCAAACCCAAGCTGACAGAGGCAAGTTTCTGGGCATGGAATTTCAGCCGGACTTCCGTTGACTATCCATCCCCACTGTTAAACCTGCCCAAGGCCTTCTTGTGCTTGTCATGACACTGCCCAAGATGATTCCTTTCTAAAAGAATGAGACACCTGGATAATTTCAAATATCACCAATAGCCTATTATGAGAAGAAGAGGACCGAGTTCAGTGAGTTCCAAAAAACCTAAGATTGTTTGCATTACGGTTTTCAGCCTTTCCCCAGAGATGGGTTTCAATGAACTTGCCCACAATCTTGTCTTCAACCTTTAGGGTGGTCCTGGAGAGGTGAGACAAACTTTCAGCGTTCTGCTGTACATCCCTTAGCCTCCAATAAATCTCTCAGTTCGTAGAACTTCGCAGAGGAGGGTCCAGCAATAAATCGTAGTGTTATTTCATGACGTCATAACAAAGGAAGTTGGCTCACTAAAATTATTATCTCACTGACATTCCTGCATGGATTCATAAAATCCAAATCCTCCCACAACGAAAATGTGACGAAGGATTGACGACCACAGTCCCAAAAGTGGGAATCAAAAGGCGACGAGAAAACTGGGGGCTTCCCAGTTTAGTGTATCGTACTTTCTGTGGTGTTTGAACCGAGGGAGCTAAGATGAAACTCGATAAGAAATCCTACTTGAAGCTGGGCGCATCCCAGCAACCTCCAAGAAGTCGCCAAAGATCGCTAGCGCCAACAACTATGTCTTGCTAATGTTTTTCAGATTTTCCTTGCGTATGTGTTTGCTGTTTTGACTTAGGCCACCTCTCTATGGCACTTTCCACTTGGTGTGTATCTGTCTGGCTCGACGATGAAAATGTCAGTTGTCACGTTCATGACACTACTCGGTTCGACGAGGTTCATCGTCGTCAACCTAATTTGTTTTCACCTTGGCTTTCTCAATCTCTAACAGGCGTTTTGAAACTCATGATCCCAACTCCCAGCTGCTGTTGTCGTAAGCATACACGCTTAAAACGACAATAACATCGTCTTAACTGATGAGGGACTCAGGCATATGGCTTG